>CM021775.1:14595129-14725129 GCA_011076525.1 Nettapus auritus
GGACAGCAGAACTTCACTAATTCCTGCTAATGGCTGTAGGAGACTTGTTTTATGCTAGTACTTCATAATGTTCAAGTAAATGGCAGTAGTATATTTTGTGAAAATAATGAAGTCTTAGTAATGCGAGATTGCTTTACAGCTGCTTTTAAATCTTTGCTGAGAAGTAGGGAGAGATGCCTCTTGCACCAAATCACGCAGTTAGCTGGCAAAACGTAGTTTATTTGGCAGTCTGAAAGGAGAAGAAGGGGGCTTCCCAAGCCACCTGGCAGTTCCCCATTTCATGCCCCCTCCCCAAGCAGTCCCTGGGCTCAGCTGAGGATGAAGATGGGGAGCTGGGAACTCCGCCACAGCGAGGCTCTTCCTTCCCTCCCGAGTGTTCATTTTAGGAACGCGTTTTGGCCCGTTTAGCCGTGCCGTGCCGTGCCATGCCGTGAAGGCACTGCCGTAATTGGAAGCCACCAGGGAAAACCGCGGGTGCAGCCAATTGCCGCTGTAAAACCACCGCAATATTGCAACTGAAAATGTTTCTGTTTTTTAAGTACTTTCCTTTCATTTCCATGATTCCTTCACAAAGCTGTTTTCTGGTGGTCTGCTGTGCGGCTGTGGTGGTGGTCCTGGGCTGTTTTGTTCTCCTTTCTCTGCAGTTAGGCTCACAGCTTTTCGTGGCGGGGGCCCAGCAGCTTTGTGGTCATCTGTCCCCTCCAGAAGTGACTGAGCGCCGCGCTGTCCTCCGCGGGGCTTTGAAGGTTTTTGGCGGCACTTGTTCGTAGGCTGCGTGTTAGGGTCAAGCTTTTGAGTCTCCTAATCACTCAGTTCTGGCATAGTCCCGTTGCCACTAAAGCCTCTTTTCATGCCTATTTAATGCCTCAGAAGTGCTTTCAAGTGGTCTTTGATAAATCATAGTAAGTGTTATTCCAGTCGCTCAATAGCAGTACCTGCTAGAGTCTTTTTTAGCTCCCAAGGCAGCCGTTCCCTCTTGCCTTATTTTACCAGTGACAGTAATTCATTCCACTTGAGCTGACTAGCTTATTTCACATTTATTTGCACATTATGAGCAGTGTCACTCTACTTACCCTCCAGACAGTAAATGGTTTGAAAAATGCAACTGTAACAAATATTAGGCATGGGGAGGGGAACAGGAAAATTGAACCTTTGCATTCTGAGCCCAAATAAAAACATAATGAATAAATAATATTTTGAAATTATCTCAATCATCGGGTGTATGCAAAATCAAAGGTGCTGCATAAACTTGCATTATCCCTTTGAGAATACATTTCTCTTTCCCGCCAGCTAGTTCAGCTTCCCCAGCATGGAGTTAAATAAAATATTACCCATCAGGTCAGGAAAATAATTAGTCCAGCATTATTGCCTCCTTCCTAAGCAATCAAACTTGACCCACATGTATTATGCATGCTTGTACCCTGCCCATCTGAGGAGCAGGATGTATATAAACACCGAGTTTGGGCTCCGTGTTTGCATACCAAGACAGTGCTCCTGCTCCCCTCTACGGAGAAGGCAAGTTGAAAAATTATCAGGGCAAAAGCAAGCCATTTTTTTGTGTCCTGGAGTAATTTCTTTCGAGTAATCTTTCACTGGCTGTGGCAAGCAGCTATGAAAGTGCCATAAGTTAATACGACGGCGAGTTTTTCTCCTGTACGTGACGAATCGCAGAAGTACAAATAATGGTGATGCTCTCAGCAATACGGAAATGTGTTGTGTTTTGTGATGGGGGCAGACAGAAGAACCTCAGACAGGAGGGAAATACACTTAGAACCTTCCAGAGGCTGGGAAGTCCTTGGAAAGAAATTAGTACAGGATTGTCTTGTGGGACTCGTGTGAGGGAAGGCTGTTTGCCTGAGGTCCCAGTTCTAGGAGTCAATGAAAATGCAGGGTTCTTCCTTTCCATTCATTTACGGTCAGATTGCTAGCATTCAGCTTCTAAAACCGAGCAGTTAAAGTCCCGATTTATTATTAATTGGACGCGGTGATGGTAGCGTTGTGTTTTGGCTAACGGAGCCCAGCCTGTTAACCTCTGAGCGCTGCAGCGATGGCAGCAGAAAGGAGGCGTTCAGAAGCGGGAGTAAACGGGGGAACGGCGGAGGCGCAGGGAAGCCTCGGCTCAGCACCGAGCTCGGGAGGTTGAACCCTTTCAAGGAAAGGCGTTTTCCCTCTGCATGAGTTGTGAGCACCTTCGTTTTCTGCAGCCAGCTCGGGTTGTCTTTGTGCTTGCAGATCAGGTGTGCTGTGAAAATCCTTTTCTCTGGGGATGCAGCAGGATGCTGGATGCGTGTTAAACCTGCTCTTTAAAGTAGCGAAACATTTCCCAATGTGTTTGAGGGGCAAGTTTGAGGTCCTGAGACACTTTCAGGTTTATTCGGTATAGTTTTCTGCATCTGTCCAAATTCAGCATCTCTGTAGCTCCTTTGAACACGTGCGGCTGGATGGCAGCCAGGCTCAAACTCTGAACTTGCCAGGCTAGACGGAGTTACACTGAAACATCCTGGAAAAGACATCTCTACCTGACCAGGGACCACGCGAACAGTACAGACCTCTGCCCATCTCCGTGTTGTTAAATGTCAAAGCTTTAAATGAACCATAGACAACCTTCCTCGAGAGAGCATTTTGTGTTTTCTGTGTTCTCGTGAGCTAATGTATCATTTTCCAGTAGTTGTGTGGATTAGCAAGAATATGGGATTTCAAACAGGGTGTTCCCGTTTCGCGATGCTCTGTGCAGCGGTGTGTGGCAGGCAGGTGTTAGCGCAGTGGTGACATCTGGGGAATCAGGTGGCCGCTTACCATATTCTTTGCACTTTCACTGCCAGCTCGTTGTAGATGGACTGGCAATTGTTAAAAGCCTGATAATGTAAGGAAACATCGACAGTATGATCCCAGTGGGTTTCTGAATGCTGGACAGTGGTGCTGTCCCTTTCTGTCCCTGCAGGTCCTCTG
Organism: Nettapus auritus; assembly: GCA_011076525.1. Classification (NCBI taxonomy): domain Eukaryota; kingdom Metazoa; phylum Chordata; class Aves; order Anseriformes; family Anatidae; genus Nettapus; species Nettapus auritus. Next base: position 14,598,079 of record CM021775.1, read on the forward strand.
CGCTCCCACCAAAATCCACGTGTCCCCTGCCCCTGTGGCTCTAGGGCGTTCCCTTCAGTTAGAGGATTTCAGGAACAGTTCCTTTGTGGTTGCCTGGTAATTAAACAGGGCTGGATCTTTGAATCGGGTAGGATTTATGGCTTGTGCATCTTCTGTCCTATCTGTCCTTCTGCGTGCCCTGGGAGGGAAGGCAGGCTCCTACGTCCCCAGCTGGAAGCAATGTTAGGAAGGGAAACGCGCTTAAAGATTGCGATGTGCCCGTTTGCGGCAGGAACGAAGCAGGAGATGACATCTGCCAATAAATGCCTAAAATCTATATTGGATGTAATTATGTTTCCGGGAGTTTAATTCTAAAATACCAGACAAATGGGTGGGGATTTAGCAAAGCGGCGGGATTTGGTTTGTTCAAATCCCATAGGTGCTGCTGAAACGCCTGCGGCGAGGGAGCAAGGAGAAGGGCGAGCGAGGAGCGGCTCGGTCCCGAGCGTGGGGACTGCAGCCTGCGAGTATCGGCGCTGCGCTGACTCCCGTGCTCCTCTTGGAGACAAATGTCGCCTTTCACGTGAGCCTGTGACGCGCTGATTATTCACGGCCCTGCACGTGTTGGTGGAGACGCGTATCTTCAGGTGTACGCTAATGCTGGTGAGGGATCCAAAAGCTGATGAAACTGAAAGGCTGCGCGTCGGAGCACGCGGCAGGGTTTTGCAGCCTCAGGAGAGGCTTGGCTTCACTTTCATAAATCCTTCACTGTGGCACACAAGCTTCTCGGCTGTCATCGAGTATGCTCTGTTTTGGAACGTACAAGCAAACGTACACACAAATATATGAAACGTTTCTTTTGGCTATTTCCCCCATGGTTTAATTTTTCACAGCTCTGTAAAATCTCTTGTGCCAATTCTGTTTTCATGACTTTTATTGTACGTTAAAAGCAGAGATTTGAATAATTGCTTAAAAAAAAATCTCTCCTAGTCCTTTTAAAGGCAAAATCTTTGGTTGTTAATGACAGCACAGGGAGCTGTTACGACTCTCGGATTTAAAAGTAAGTTTAGAAACTTTTCCTTCTAACAGTTTATATTTTAAAAGCAGAGGGAACGACTGCTGCTTCCCTGTCTTTTCATTGTGAGTTCTTTTCTCCGCTTTCCTCTTCCCACCTCTGAAGTGTTTATTCTCATGCAGAAATTACAGTAGCTGTTACAAACCCTGTGAGCCTACCAAAGCTAAGAGCCCCGAATCCCAGCTCTCTTTTCCTCTCCTCTCATCTCACTTACATATCCCCGTGCAGTTTGTACGCTATTTGTTAATTCCAATTTGATTGTCTGTGGACGTCTTTTGAACTCCATAATTGCCAAAATGCCGGTGCTTCGCTACGTAACTTAGTATTGCATCCGTGTCCTGAGCCTCTGCATCAGATATTGCAGACATCTAGAGGCTCTGGTCCTCTTTGTTTGAACTCTTTTCCCCTAACACGTTCAGCCCCGTTGGTCTCTTGTTCCTCCGAAGCTCCAAGTCAGCAGGCTGAGCCGGCGGCTCAATCTATAGGAAAGAGTGACAGGTACAAACACAAAAAATAATTAGCTTCTTGTTTGCTGTTTCCAAATGTAATACCACACTTCAAACAAGACGTTGCTATTCCATAGATCACAGTGATTGAGTGCAGATTAAATTGTAGTCTTATTATTTATCTCTAGTCGGTCCCCGGATGAGCCGAGCTCTGCACGCTGAAAAGAGAAAGTCTTTGCTGTGAGTTTGGTACATACTGAAGTTAGACAAGTAGACAGAGGTATAGGAGAAAAGGAAAAGATGGAGAATAGTGAAATTATTTGTAAATTAATGTGATGAGCATGGTAATGTTGCTTTTGCAGTAAGGACAAGGTAAGAACCTGCCCTGTGAATTCGGGTGTCACACCTGTGACCACAGCTTTGGTTTGATGGCTGTAGCCTGCAGTCCTTCCGGCATGGAAATGATGGGGTGAGAAGCTGACAAACGAGCAGACAACTGGGTCTTGAGCTGAGATGTAGATTAAATCCTCCTCTGTGGAAAATAATTTGTGAGGCAGAGTGAGAGATTCATGAGGGTGAATACAGAGAGGGTACTGTGCCTCATCAGTGCCCTCAAAATATACTAGTGCCTCTCTGCTTTTTCCTTAGTGCTCGGCTTTTTGTAATACACCCTTACCCTTCATCTACCACTTCTCACACAGATACTTACCCTCCCGCACGAACTCCGATGCCAGCACATCTTCATCCTTCAAGGTATTTGTTGCTATGAAACGTTTCTTCCTTCTGTTATAAAATAAGCAAAGAAAAGGTGAAACATGTGGGAAGGAACATGGAACATGCTTGCTTCTGCAGCGTACGTCACTCCTTTCCACTTTGTGTAAAACCAGATGAGCAAAGACAATTGTGTGAAGGGATCACTGCAGAAATTCCATGTAATCTTTGAAATTCCAAAGCCTAGTGAAAACATTTTAAAGAAAAAAGTAACTTTTTTTTTTTGTACATAGGTATAAAGGCATTTTCCAGATGTGATAGGAATCTAAAAATATGTTACTGTTTTCTACTGTGGTGTGTTCTACTGTGACATCCCTTTTGCACACCTCAACAGAAATCTCCTTTGGATTCAATCTAAACTACTATTCATTCAAATTAATATTGGATTTTTTTAAAAAAAAATCTTTTGTCTATAATAAAATAACATAAGGGGAATGGCACGCCTCATTTATTTATTTTCTTTCTCTTTCTGCCTTTTTGGGTTCCCAGCCTAACTGCTTATGTAGTCCTTTATAATTGTATTATCTGACTGTTCAAAGACAATGGTGAAGGATGACAAAGAGAGAAAGGAATGCTCAAAATCCAATGCCTAAGTAAGTTTTCTGGGGAACATCACGAAGGCTCTGTTGTGCTATATGCAGCAGAGATGAGAGGGACGTGTCCCCACCTCTACCCAGAAATGCAGTGGACTTTCCTGCAGGTCACTTGCTGACATAACAAAAACTGAAAATATTAAAAGTACAAAAAGATTGTTTGTAACGTCTCTGCTTTTGTTACAATTCAAAGAATTGCCTAGCTAATGTTTGAGTGTCAGTACGGTCAGACAGCATTATCAGGCTCCTGTACTTCTGGCCGGAGAGAAAGCGTTCCTGCTGCGTTCGTGTGCGCTGCGCCCTTCGGATGCTGATAGCTGGGCTCGAGCAGCACAAGGGCACCAAAAATATTGGGCAGTACACAGGGCAGGGGAAGACCACTGACCTCGTTTTGCTCGTGGCTTCGTCTCCGTTCCAAACCCTCCCAGTGCATTATCTGAGCAGGTCTTTGGGAAGAAAAATATTAATGCGCTCTTATTCGGTGCTGTTCTATTACCTATTCATCAAAAATATTGCTTTTGTGCATTTTTCATTATAAGATTCAACATTACCAATGTTAATAAAGAGAGAACTCCTTTTCTTTTCTTAGAAATAGAATATGTAAAGACATTGCCTCTTTGATGTTTCTAAGCCAATACAATATGTATTTGAATGAGGATAAAAGTCATTCTTTTAACAGAAGATCATCCAAGTCATTTCTGATGAAACTCAAGAGGAGCTTTTTTTTTTTTTTTTTTTGAGATACTTAGAAATTAAGATTAAAAAAAGGGGAGCACCTCTTCAGAAGTACCAGCTAATGGCAGTATGTCCTGTATTTGCTGGTATTTGTCAAGCCCCAGTTTCATGCAGGCCTTTGGGGACGTAGCTCAGCCTTCCTCGCTGGGCTGGGCTGCTCGGCCACAGATGCCTTCTGCTCGATCCGAGGGCACCGTGCCGTCACAGGCAGGTGTTTTGTGAGATGCTGCCCTCAGCCAAACAGGCAGCAGGCTGGAATCGGGCAATGCCTCCCCACGTTCCCCATCCTGCCAGGGAAGCTCGTGTCACGGGCTCATTTCCTCGGGTGGGAGTTTTTGCTGTGGATTTTCCGTAGCGGATGGGGCAGTATGTGGCCTTCTCTTTAAGGGCTGCTGTAAGTTCGAAGCTTATAACTTCTACAGGGCCTCTGAAGCCTTGGCACTGGGATGCTTCTCGAACACCTTCCCAGCACGCTGCTGTCAGGATGCTGCATTGAGTGAGTGGTGGAAAAATGCTGCCAGAGCCCCGCAGCAATACCTAACAGGAGAGAGGCGCCTCGTGCAAAGAAACTGCACCACCACTTGCTCCAGCTCAGGTGCAAACCTGTCCGCAGACGCGGGCAGGGGCTTGGGTCACTTCCTCGCTTTGCAGTGCTCAAGAGCCGATGCAAGCTGTGTAAACCCGGCTTCCTGGGAGAGCTGCAGCATTGGCTGGGGCTGAATTTTAGATGGATCCAGATCCTGGGCTGCAGCGAGAGAGCTCGGGCTTCTGCCGGCTGTCAGAGCGCCTGGGGACAGCTGCAGGCTTTTCAGAACAGGGAAATTGATTTTGCAGGGCTGGTGCTTTGGTTTGCTGTTGTTGGGTTTGTTTTTTCCTTAAGTTTGAGACGAACTTATGAAAATGGATGTATTGCTATCAAGAGAATAAAGCTTTCTTTTCTCTCAGAGCAGATATGTTTTCTGAGGTGGACTAGATGTCAGTGGCCAGACGTAACCCCTTTCCTCTTATCCCCTGCTCACAGCAAGCGGCACGTGTTTTCAGGAAGCCTGAACGTGTACAAACATCCCCCCGAAATCCACGGGGCTCCCAGGCTGGGTTGGCCACCTGGCCGTGGTGGCGTGCAGGCTTCCTCGTTCTTCGACTGCCTCCTCATCCACAGTTACCAGCGAAATGGGAAGCGTGCTGCCCCAGTGGGGTCCAAAAATCTGCAGAATGGGAAAATAGATCTGTTTCCCCTCCGAAACCCTCATATTTGGATAATGCCAGGCATACAGTCCTCATTTGGGGAAGTTTAGATATCAAACTTAATTGTTCTGAATATTTATTTTATATAAGGGAAATGTGTTGCTGCTACGGCTCTGAAGAGAAACAACCTCCTATTCTGCATCTTGCGTAAATCAAACATGCCTGCCACGTGTTAAATTATTACATTATAAACCATGTTGTAATTACAAAACTTTAGTTGTTCCATTTATGGTCTCTATGGTTTATTGTGTTATTGGTTGGACTTGAAAGCTGAGGCTCTGAATTTATGAAGTCAACTAAAATATTATATTCCCCATCCCTTTCTCCAGCTGATCAAATGACTAAATCAATTGCTGGGGCGATGCCAATGGTATTAGGATCAATAGGACTGTGAAATTTATTGTACATTTTTGTTGCTGTATAAAATTAGATTGCAGAGTTTATGAATGTTTATTCTTCTGAGCACAGGATTTCTGGTTTGCCTGAAAAACACATTACAGTGGTTTGGTCTCTCCTTGTTAGATGAACATCGCGGTAGCAATGCTTTGAAGGTATTCTCTTTTAAAAAGTATGGATAGGTCTGGTTACGTTGGTGTGGTTAAGTTGCATCCAAATTAATTTTGATTCAATATTAGATCTCTTCCAGGCCAGACTCTACAGAGCTGCCACACCATGTGCATGGGAGGAGAGGGATCTTTTTAAAAACGTGTGCAATGCTTGTGTTCGGTGAAGGACTGGTAATTTGTCAGGAAGGGCACCGACAGTTCAAAAACCAGCTTTAGTAAAGCCTTCTTTCCTCCCGCGTGTAGGGGCTGTGCGTCTCCTAGAAGGATAACTGCAGCCAGTTACTACACCTGCTGGCCGGGTCAGGGGTCGGTGTTCTAGAGGAACGTCTTAATCCTGGGCTGGGAGAGAACCTCAGGCAAGGCATTTCAGATCACTCTGGAAAACAAAGATAAATGCACATCCACAGAGCTCCATTGGCTAACGTGAGCACAAAGAGGTGCGTGGCGATCAGATGTTGTAAGTGGCTAACACCTACCAGCTGCTGCTCAGGCACCTGGCACAGTCCCAGTGTGCTGGTGGCTCTCTTGTCTTTGCTCTGCCAGTCTGCGGAGGCAGACTGCACTGGCCAAAGGTGCTCCAAATTAAATTTTCATGTAAGCAGTTGCAAAATACAGGATCTCTATTAAGCAAGACATGTAAGCACATAGAGCAGGCCAGCCCGAATGAGAGGAGGAGAAAGGGGATGATTGCGCTGCGCTCCGGCAGCGAGGACCTAGATAACACCGTGCTGTGGTGCTCATGGATACTTTTTTAGCAAGACAGACGTAGAAAGGGTGACCAGGAGGGCAGAATAGCTCTGACTACACAGAATGTGTGTGGAAGGAACAAACTAAGAATATGTTTTGCTTCTCATCTGTGATCGCTCTTAATTGGAGGTGTTCTGCTATAACTAGAGTAGATGTAGCTTGCCTATTCAGCACGTGGTTTTCAAGCGGGCAATGCCTCTTTCATGGAAGTGTTTTACCAGTGGCAGTGGGTTTTGCAGTACACCTGCATCACTTGTCCTTAGTGGCTCTGAGTACTCCCGCACGTGGTTAGTTGCAAAGAGCACGGCCACGAGTGGCGTGGTTGCTTGAGTTCCCAGCAGGGCTTCAGTCATTGCAGGGTGGCTGAGCTTTGACAGGGAAAACTCTCTCACGTGTCAGCAAGAGAACACACCTGAACCTCCTGCCGTGCCCTGCAGAGGACGGCTGGGCCGGTGACCGTGACTTAAGGTAGGAGCCCAGCCTGGTTTCTCTGCAAACCCCAAGCAAGCCTGTGTGCCCTCCCTCAGCTACCAGCCAGCCAGGGGAGAAATCTCTCTTCTCCATTAAAACCGAGCTAATATTCCTTGCAAATGTATTTTGTGACTGCTAAAAAATTCCAAGTCTCTCCAATACTTCAATAATTTAGAGCAGTTAAGCTTCATAGAGCCTCATCTCTTTCATGGGATTTAAAATTCCTTCCCTTTGTGGCGTTAACCTGAAGGCAAGTGTGTATGTCTTTTCGTTTTGGTTAAAAAATAAATAAGTCTGGGAGGAGGGGAAAGGAAGAATGGGTAGAAGCTATATTGGAAAAAAAAAGAAAAAGTGCTTTGTATGAAAATCTTTCCATGTAGCTCTCAATTCATACTTTATAAAAACTTTTCAGAGATGCTCGGAGTGTCTTTACAGCTAACATGCTTAGTTATCATTATGTAAATGTAAATAGCACTTCCATCGGAGGGGGAAAATAGGCAATTTCTATTAGCTGTGACAGTAACATAAAGGGACAATGCTAGGGGTTTTGGTCTTTCTTGAATGTAATATCTTTATTTTTAAATTGCATTGAAAACTCTTGCTGAAATATTTATATAGCACAGATATTGCATAAGGGAAAGAAGCAGAAAAAGGAGTTCTTGGGAGCCAGTTCTTAAAGCAGGGGATGTAAATTTCCATTTATCTTTCAACAATGAAGCTTACTTTTCAGAGGTGATATCTGTTAAATCCAGCTAGAGCTCCACCTTGCTGAAATCTGATTTTTTAAAAAGCTTTGTGTGAAAGCATTAGCTTTGCCATTCATTGGGATGAAGGGCAGCGAGCCACCCAGAAACAGCAAGTAACACGGGTGACAAGGGCATTTGTCTCCAGTGTGGGGCACAGGGGACTTGAACCTGAGTTTCTTACACCCCAAAGTATTCCTTTCCTTTTTTTTTTCCCTTTTCTTGGCAATATGTTTGTATGGAATGTTTCTATGTTTCTTTTCCCTTTCTTGTGTCCTCCCTACTCCCCCAAAAAAACAAATCTCAAAAAGAGAAATGAAGACCTTGAAACCTCTCTGCATTTTTTTGCTGTAGAAAAAAAGTGAATCATGACCCACTGTGGTTCCTTCCTGAGTTTTTTGTTTTGTTTTGCTTAAATTTTTGATAGTGCATTTGTCTATAGGTAACATTCCAAAAAAAAACCACCTTACGTTTAAGTGCCTAAATGCCACTTTCCAGCTGTAGTTATTTTTTTGGGACCCCTGGTTGAACTGGGAGTCCCCCAGAAAACAGAACTGTCACGGCAAAACATCTGAGCCAGCGCTGAGAGAGACAGCCTGCAGCGTGCAGGGCCGTCAGCGAGCTCCATTGGAGCACATCTCAGATGCTATTTCAGTCAAATCGCTCCCAAAAACGGGCTGGGCTGTAAGCTGGTTCCAGCGCCTGTCCTCGTGGTGCTTGCAGGTCGTCCTGCTGCGGTTGCCACATCCAACTGGATCTTAAGTCAACCTGTGGTGCCTTCTGGGTGGGCGCTGACAGGACGGGGGCCGTGAGCATCTTTTCATCACTGGCACGTGGCTGTGCCGTTGCCTTACCCCGGTTCCAGGGTGCTGGAGTGCAGAGCACAGACGTCACGGTAGCAGAAAACCAACGTATCACAGGGTAAAGATGAGTTTATTGATGGAGCCCAGGTTCGTGCAGAGCTGTGGGGATAGCTCCTCCATGATGTACCAGTAAGTATTCTACAATGTAATAATTTAAAACCATTAGCAGCATGTTGTTGTCGTCTTTCATTTTAATTGTCTTACGGCTTCTGCTGTGTGTTTGTTAGCACTGGCACATATGCCAGACTTTAAAGAGCCTATTGTGGAATGTTTGTCACAAACAACCAGGACTAAAAGGCTTGAGGGCATGAAATAAACATGCATTTACATTAAAAAATAATTGCCGAAGGGGTTCGCTTTGTGTTCTTCTTTGTCTTGGAGGAAAGATGAACTCTGCTCTGCAGCTGGCAGGAGGAGAAGCTCCCAGGCGTTCGTCTTCGGAGTTGCCGAGGTGCAAACCCACCCTGCACCACCCACCTCTCCTGCTCCGGTGGTTTCAATGCAAGGCATACTCGTTAGGCCAGGAATCCTTTGCTTCAGCTGCCTGACATATGGTACCACATCATCTCCGTTTCGTTTTGACAGTGCCAAAACCCAACAGCCTTGAACAGCAGCCTTGAAATGTAATAGGATGAGCGCACAACGCCACAACAAAGCTGCTGTGTGGGGTGCGTAAATCTGTCCATCAGTTAGCAGATTCCTTGTAATGCTTGTTTTCAAGCAGTTTCTCTTCTGATCACCAATTGGTTGGTCAGACGGCTGTTGTGTGATTTGTTTTCCTGCTCTAGAATTAGACCCTTGTTTTTGGCTGTCGGTGCTGCCTGTGCAGAACTGCTGTTTCCAGCATCCCGGCGCTGCCTCGCTGACCTCTTCCTCACTCTGTAGGGAAGCACAAGTTAACAGAAAGATTACAGTAAATTTGTTCTATGGTAAACTTACATCAAGAGAAGCAGCAGAAGGCACTTCCACAAACCAGTAATGAGTGCATGTCACTACAGCAGGGCTCGTATATCACCGGGAATGACAAAGTGGTTGGAAGCGCGTACGAACATCAAAGGCCCCTTGTTTATTCAAGGTCACAGACAGATGGGATCTGGTGTATGGCAAGCCTATATGAAAGCTATGGTTGTTTGGAAAGGGGAATGGACGAAACCAAAATTGGAACAAGATGTAGCCATAAAGGCAGAGCGCTGCACGAAAAAAAAAAAAAAAAAAGATTATTAGATCAGCACAAATAAACCAACCCCTTTTTATCCCAATTAAAAGGGGCGATATTGGGAAATTGTTTGGGATTTTTGGCCTTTTTTTCCCTCAGAAATGACTAATTTCACTTCTGGTGACTGGGAAGCTTCTCTCATTTTCTCTTGTTTTGTTTCGAGGTTGCTCTGGTTTGTATCCTTTAGAGAATGAGCCAAGTCTACTTTTTAAGATGATGCAACTTCACTTGCATTTTTCCTCCTGTAAGTTGGCATTCTGATTGCATAGATAATAATTTTATTGGAAATTGCTGTTTCTGAGAATCCTACCCTTGAATCTATTCTTGATATTCTCATTGTAAGCATACTGAAGAACTGCCTCAGATGTTTTAATTGCAAAATAATACATTCAGTTTAGGTTTTCATCACCACAGAAATACTGCAGTGGACTTCTTTATCCTCCTCCTACAATTACAGCCCTGCACTCAACCCAGCAATTAAAAACAAGTTAACTTTTTTTTTTTTTTTTGTGGAACATCCGGGCATAAAGTCCTTTTTCCACCTCACCTTTATTTCCAGAAGAGAAGCACAGCCAGATTCTGAAAACAATTTTAATAATCTCTTTGTGGTTGAGCAACTTAATGGTTTGGCTTAGATTTGCTCCAGCACAAGTGTCAATAATTATAAAGTTTTGTTTTCCCAACATTTACCAGTCTCCTGCCATGGTGAAAGCTTTACTGTGCTCGATTCATTGTTTGTCATAATTCATGGTTTCCCCTCATTTTTCACCCTTTATAAAATGTGGCTTGAAGTTTGTTTCAGATTCCTAAATGTACTCTGTTCACACCACCCACAGAGGAGTAAAGGGGAAAAAGGGAGAAGAGGGGAGAGCGGAGGCATCCATCTACCTGTGTGCGTTCAGGCCTAAGCCAACTGCGTGATTGATATCTGCAAAAACAGCTTTGCATGCAGGAAATCATTTCCTGTACAATTTTCAGAGCGAATCCAAAAATCTAGCCCCAGCCTTCAGATTTTCTTATAGATACAAATCACTGTTGTTGACTTAAATATTTCCAGATAGTTTTACAGCTACTGAGTCATGCTCTAACCCGTTCCTCCAACAACCCATGCTCCTACTGCTGGCTGTGAGTACTGTACTGTTCGTAGATGTTCCCAATTTTAGCTTTCCTATGTTTAGCAAATACTTCCCATAAACTTGTCAGGCCCCTAATTAATGCGCTGGACCACTAGGCATGTCAAAGAAATTACATCATTTTTTGTATACGTCGCAGTTTCCACATTTATTAACTGGGTTTAATAATTGCTGAACTCAAAGTTATTTTGATTAATACAGAGTTCGAACCCAGTTTACTGGCACTCCTCTCTGTTTTGGGGACGAGACAAAGTCTCAAAACAAATGTTAGTGGATTATAAAATTGATGAGAATTGAGTTTTTTTAATGAGGCTTGAAAAGTCTCAGGGAAATAATCTGTACCATAATTAATTTGCAGTTCGAGTCTCCTCCTCTCTATGCTGTTAGCAGGAAAGAAAAAGCAAAGGGGACAAGGTACAGTTTAAAACAAAGTGGATGTTTTCCTTTAGTTTTCCTATTGAGAAGTAGTGGAAGGTACAGTAACAGGAAGACCTCATTAGAGGTTTAGTTGACTTGAGATTTCCACGAGAATGGAGATTTCCTGAGTTAATAACCCAGTCCGGCTTCCCGGTGAAGTATGCTTTCTCCAGCTGAACTCCACTTCAGCTGCAGGCATTTGGAAGCAAGAATTTTTATTCTTGTGGTGCTTCAACACTTCATTGTGTTTTCCACAAGAGTTCCAGAGACAGGAAACACTCCGGTTCATGCAGGATGGCTGCTGCTGAATTTGCACTGCTACACGCAGACTTCCACGTCGCTGGAAGACTTGGGACCTTCAGTGACTTGTGAGCCACTTGCAAGCAGTCTTCCTCCACAAAGTCCATTGGGGTCTCCACCATTTATGACTTATTCCCATGGGCTATAGCTCAGGTGGCTTTCCAAGCACTCTGCTGCAAGGGTTACCTTGCAGGGCCGTTATTCTCCCTTTGGCTCTGGGAAGTGGGGAGGTGGAACTGGGGCAGTGCTGAGCTCCCTCCTGGGGTAGCGGTGGCGCTACCAGAAGAGGGCCAGCGTGGTACCCCTCCTTCAGTCCTGTCCCATCTAAACCTGTAAAACCCCACTTAATCATGGCTAATGACTGGGTAAATCTTGTGCTGAGTCTCTACACAGAGGGTGAATTTCAGCCTTATGCAATAGATCTCCTTGGATCTAACATATCTTTTAAGCTGTGCTTTCATATTACAGAAAGCCTTCTCGTCTCTTTCAAGACATACAGCTATTTTTTTTCCAAGTTATGAGTGCTTTTTTCTTCTTATATTCTATGGCTGCTGAGTGATTCATTTCCCAAATGTTTACAGAGAACATCTAGTGGAAAAGGGGATCATGACTTTTTAAAATACCTATTTAAAGAAGATGTCTCAATAGGGCTGTGTAATCCAGCGCAGCTTCTCTCTCGTGGCCAGAGCCCACGGCAGAGTTGAATCAGTCTCAGTCAATCAGAGCGAAGGATTTTTTTGGCAGATGTGTTTGACTATATTAATTCTGAATACTTTTTTATTACAGTGTAGCAGATTTTAATTGAAACGGCCAGATGGATCATTTTATTTTTACTCACCTCTCGGATTGTTGTAGAACAATCTAAATTATTGCACTCTCATTGTTTTAATTTATGAATATTATATAACCATTTTGTGAATACGTAAGTGATATAATTTTACGATTAAGATACTAGAAAATTCATCTCGTCTGCAGTCTTACATTCTTCAAATTAAACATACCAAATATAAAAAAAAGTTTAAAAATATAAATGATTTTTCTCAGAAATTTTTAATGTTAGTTTACAGGCTTTGCAAATAACACAGCACGTATGGAAGCTGTGAATTTTAAATCCTGAAATATCTTTGGATCTTACTTATTCCACTGAAGTGCTATTGCATCCAAAGTTTAGAAGGGGGTGGGGAATAGAGAGATTGTTTTTTAAAGATTTAAGTCATTAGAGTAACAAATCCTTTTAGGTTTTGATTTGGGCCATATTGTAGAGAGTTTTGTCAGGAAGGGTTCTTCTTCCCAGACAGACCTGTTCTTTTTTTTCCTGTGTCAAAAGAAAATTCTCCTTCTGGTGGAAGGAGATTTATGTATCCATGGCCACATCTCGGCCTCCCTTGAGCCAATTTTGACAATATGGCTCTTGTGCAATTTTTGCAATTGTATTCAAATGGTACCAGACTCTGATCTGACAGTACAGGGATCCATATGGTACACATGTGTGCTGCTGCGGATGTCTGTGCACAATATAACATGCAAGCTAGTTCAGCAGGTAACCCGTGCATCCAAGTTTTGTTGTATTTGTACACAAGCAGAATTATTTTCTCATATTATGGTGTCTTTCTGATACGATGAAATGCTTGAGGTACAGAATCTCGCTGCAGATGAGCTGTGTAATGTACAAATATTTGTGGCGTCCCTGTTTCTTCCAATTATTTTCATTCCATATTTAACCAGTAATAAATAATAGGTGTGTGTGCTGCCAGCCCTGTTCCATCAGTCTGAGCTTCAGAATGAGAGCTAGGTTCTCCACGAGAAGTCACCGTTATTCCATAAGCTATGAAAAAAACCTGTTTAGAACTCTGAGCCAGAATAGGATCCAAAGCAATGTTTTATGGCTTGCAGAATTCAGGTGAGTGGAAAATAATAAAAATCTGTTCCTGTCACTAGCAGCAAAGAATTATAGCTCTGAAATGGATTTCTTGCATAAGATAATTATATCCTAATCACAGCTGTGCTTTTCAAAGTCGTGCCAATTTTACAACATTCATCATTAAACACCTGGGTTTGTGTTGGGAGAGTGTTTTTCTATGTTGTATTTTACATATTTGATGAATACTGTAAGATTTCCTTTCCAAAAAAATATATTTCATTTAAGCCAGCTGAGTTTAATGCCCAAAAGCTGTCTGATTGGTAGCCTCGAGGTATGAGGTTGCCCATACTGATCCCAATTATTTTGTATTGAAGCATTCCATGGATGTCAATGGATTTAAACCCGGCTCCGTATGCAATGTATATGTATGTATCTACACAATAGAAGGGAACATCGATGAATATTTCTGGCGTTTGTGAAGCTTAATCAGGTCTGTATCATGAAGTACATATTTCAGTGCGCTACAGTATTGGGTTTTACATTAGGAAATGGGAAAACTGGTTGTAATTATTAGCAAATGAAAGGTATTTGCAAAATAGGGTTGATGCTGAGCTCTTGTCCATGTGTGTAGATTCTGCTGTGTGTGGAGCCAGGGAAGTACATTGCTCTAAAGGTGTTGCTAAAATAAAGTCCTGTTTAAATCCCTCTAAATATGAGTCAGTTTAAGTGAAGAGACTAGAATATGGGAGGCCCACTGAAATGGCAATAAAAAATTAAAAAGCAATGATATTTATCATTTTTTGTAGTTCAAGTTTGATTTTAGACATGTTTAGTAACAAATAAAATGCTTTTAATGCTGAAATGTTAAAATGGTTTTAAAAGCCAAAACCTATACCACATTTCTTTCCTGACCTTCAGTGAGGTTTCCAATTCATCTGGGTGTTTTCTAATGGGCTTTTCTTTGCTGATCATCTCTTTTGTTTCTGTTTGGCAGCGTTAGTTAACACAGCCTCTCTTCCCTTGTAAATGACCTATTAACCTCCTGTATTTGCAGACAAGAAATTGGGGTAGATTCATTAAAGCTGATTTAGTGAAAGACCTAAAGAAAGTGTGGTGCAGAGATGGGAATAAAATCACAGTATTTCAGTCTGACCTTGCTATTGCAGCTACATAAGCCCTGTCTGTATGTAGTACATGTAGTGGAAATTACTTAAAGGGTGTAAGTCACCCTCTTAATAGGCAAAGGCAGTTCTGGAAGAGGCTCAGGTGAAGCAGGGCCATCCTGTAACAGTATGTATGCGGCTCCTTGTCCAAATCAGAACAGAGAATAGCGACCGAGTCTCCAGATGTACATGTACGGTGCCAGAGCTCCTTTGTCTTCCAGTACTTCTCAGATAAAATATATAATAAGAAAACTCATGCAGTTGTTGACCTTTAAATGTACATTATAGTCTTTCATTTCATGGTTTTAAATAGCTATTTCTTATTATAATTTAATACATGTTATGCCTACAAACCTGGAAAAATTGGCTTGTTCCATCAATTTCAAAGGAACACAAAGTACACTCTGTACTCCGCTGTAAAAGTTTTATTAAACTTGATAGCATTTAAAATAGTCTTTGAGAATTGCTGACACAATGATTCTGGGTTCTTCTTGGCTCACGTATAGCCTCAGCAGTGCTTGCAATGAACAGCTTATTTGCTGAACTGGTAATTATTGCTGTAGTCACACCAATCCCTGGCCATAATGCCTTTTTTGGTCTCAGAGCGTTGGATTCAGGAGACGGGTAAAGATCATCTCGAGGAACGGTTTGCCCCAAGGGAATCCAACAGAGTAGATAAGAGCATTTGAACTGTTCTGCAGCTGTTGAATGACGGGCATATTTTGTAGGGAAGCCTGGATTGGTGCTGGGATGGATGTGTTGGTATAAAAGTCAAGTCAGGCTCATAGCTGTTGGCTAAACCCACCTGTAAGGCAAGATGAACGGACCTTTGGAAGGATATCGTATTAACGTAGAAAAGAAAGCCCTACTGATGCTGCAGAGGAATGGATCCTTATCTAATAACCTAAAATGACTTCAGTTTTCAGTGTGAGGGTTGCAAATGGCAATCCCTTTATGAACAGGGAAAGATAGTTCTGGGGAGCAAGCTCCATGCTCTGGTAAACATTCGTGTCAAATCCAAAGAAATTTCAAATGAGTTATAACAGCAACACCAGCTAGCCTGAAAAACCAACCAACCAAACAAACAAACAAAAAACTTCTTCTCTTCAGTGGTGTCTAATACTTACCTTGCTACACATTTTTTTTTGGTGCTGTGGGGACCTGCTGATGCTGTTAAGGGTTCATGTGCCTGGTCCAAACCTGTAAGTGCAGCTCTGGGTTTTACGGCTTGGTAGGGTCTCAGTGATTTCTGCCAGCTGCAGGAAGCTCTAAGAAAGGAGAAAAATGCGAGTAAGCCCCTTCCTCTGAAATTAACCAATGGTAAATCAGGGCTGGAGAACATCTCTTCTGAAGCAAAGGGACATCTAATATATAAGAGGTTTTCATGAAGCTTGTCTACTGGTTTTTAAGGGTAGAGCTTGTACCTGCACTGGGGTGGGGTGGGGAAAGGGCCTAGATTGTTCTGTGTAATTTAAACTGTTAATTTTCATGGCATTTTTTTCCTCTCTCTCTCCCCTATACAAGGAATCAAGCCTTTTAATAATAGCCAGGGTATAAATATTCTATGCTAAGGCAGTGATGAAAGAGGAGGAGACACGGTGATAATCATCTCTGGGGAATTTCTGAAGAATGGAAATTCCAGCCTGACTGCATTTGACCCATTTGACAATGTTATTTTAAGAACATTGTTTTAAAAGCCTGATTATAAGTAGTAGCTAGGCAATATGAAATGAAAGTACGCATTAGAAGACAATGTTGGACTTGCATCATTTTTAAGCTATCATTTTAGCTTGGACCTGTGGGACGTGGGGCTCATAATGGACGTGGCTGAGATTTTGAGAGTCCTGCTGCAGTCCGTCCAAGCCAAACAGCATAATTCAATGATTGATGGAATTTTTGGGGTGGAAAGAAGCGTGGAAGCTGGCTTTTAACTATAGCCCTGTGGTAACATATCAATGTGCGGTGATACAGCACCCAGGGGGACTCTAAAAACCCCTGAATTAATAAAGCTGCGCGAGGTGAGAAAAGCCTTGTTGTAACAAACCAACAAAAGTGTCGTTGGGGGCAAGGGAGACAAGAAAACCCCAAGAACTCCTGTCTTCTTCGCTGGCAGAGCGTAGGAGGTAGCCAAATGGTCATGTATTCTGTGCATTCCTTTTATTTTTCATTTGTTTCCTCGGTCAGCGCGCCGCAAAGAACAGCAGTGACGGACAGAGCCACAAACCCATAATGACTGCATGTATTACAAAAATACGGACAGCGCTTACAGGAAAGTGACACAGCAGATTTCAAATGTGTGGTAATGTTAAAAATGTCTCTGTTTATTCTGGTTCCCACACTTTGGGGAGTTGCAGGCGTATGCTTTTCCCTTGGCATGAATCTGACAGAGCACTTAGTGCCTACTGAAGGCTAAGTCAAGTATAGCAGCAGGGCCAGGCCCTGAGGCCGAAGTAGCAGGCTTCATCATCCATCATCCCCTGACAGATGATTTTCTGGCCCTCTATTGTATGGGCAGAAAATGTCCACCAATGCACAGTAAAGAAAGATACCGGGAGAGAGAATCTCCTTTGGAAAACATTTTTGTTCTTATTTGTGACCAAATTCCAATTATTACTAAAAGCAGTCGATTAGCTTATATAGGGGAAAAGGTCGGGGAACCAAAATATTACGTTTGTGGGAACAACTTCCTGTAAGCAGGTTTCTTTGGATCACCGAAGGTTGGGTATTTTTGTAAAAATGCAAACGCACACAAAAAAATCAGTCCCAAACGAGTAAAACTTAGGGGGTTGTTTAGTCAGACGTAAATTCCTGTATTTTTATGGACAGGAAGAATTTTTAGTGAAACTGTTGGGAGGTTGAGGTATCCCCTGTGAGCTGAGCATGTTAGATCGGGGTGCTTGCAGCTCTGCTGTACTGTATTCGGGGGGGGGGGGGGGTGTTACAGCGGGGATTGGTGTGCTCAAAACCAGCTGTCAGCATGTAGGCTGACAAAAATGTTTGGATCTGACCCGCACCACCTCTACATTCTGTATTTCTTCACCTGCTGGGCAAAAGCGCTTTCAAAAGTGTTAAATCTTTGTGAATTTTGAAAGGGAGTTATCTAAGGACCGAGACAGATTTATCTAATACATGTAATGGTTGGTTACTGCTTTTTGGGCACCGTGTTGATGACAGTGTTTTCGTATGTTGAAGAGAAGTCTAAGAAATTCAGCAAGAATCTTTTGCAACATCCCTGGGTACTTGTGTGGAGCCACCAGCTAGCCCAAATAAACGTGTACTTGCCGAAGTGTGCTATCGACACTTTGGGGAACGGAAGGGATTTTCTGGCATTTGCTGTGTCTGTCATAGAAAATTCAGATCAGATCCTCAATATTGGCTTTTCCTATCAAGGTCATCCAAACCACTAAAAAGTCATGAGCTGCGGAAGGAAATTCTAACAGTTCTCATGTGGTCATTGCTAGAGAAATCATTTCCTTCGGCACCCATATGTTCAGCATATTTGCCTTGTTCTATCTTTGGTGAAGTTGTGGCATGGCTTTTAGGGAGAGGAAGAGAAAAAAAAAAAAAAAAAAAAAAAAAGAAGAATCTTGCAGAGAAAACTTTTGGGCTAACCTATTTTAGAAAGTGTTACTGAATCATGAAAGTGAGCAGAACACTCAGTTTGCTGCGGCTATGGCAGCAGGGAATTCTGCTTCTTCCTTGCCTTCTCACCCACTCTGTTTCTCCAGTTCACAGCTGAGCTGGAGAGCTTCCTTCTTTGTCATCTTACCTTTCCAGTCGACATACAAGTCTCACAAAAGGAGTTCCCTCAGCAGAAGCGATGTTTCCGAAGTCTCAGCTAAAGCCAAGTAAACAAAACCACCAGCTGCTTACCCAAACCCTGCCAAGGGTGGTGCTTTGGTCCCATCCTGCCCGTGCAACATAGCAAATTCTCCAATGGTTTTGAGCACAACAAATGGACTCCAGCTGGCTGTTCCCATGTGTGGCCCTTAGAGATGCCTTCTTTTCTACTTTCACATCTACTAAACTGTGGTGGGCTAAACATAGCTAAGGTGTGTAGTACAAACAGACCTCACTGACTTCCTTAGGTTTGCTTTATTTCAATAGGCATGGTATGCATTGAATTCAAGTTGTGCATTTCTGCTGTGTTGAGGAAGCAATTTAAAGTACAAGTCTGAATTTGGCTGCAAACAGAATACTCCTCTGTGTAGTTTCTTCTTTTTCTCCCCCTGTATTTATCAGCTTGTTACAGCTGTTGTGTATGTGATCAAAAATATCCTGAGGGGTATGTATGCACTCGGTGCCCTGTGTCCGAGTCCCTAATGCTACTGGGTGGCCGGACCTAAATAAGGGGGCCCTAACCTGATCCAAGGCAGCCCAGCTTTGAGCATGGCTTGGACAAGGTGACCCCAGGGTCTCTTGGCATAAGTTATTTTAATATCCTGCCATTCGGAGTTGGATCCCTTCGTACTGCCCTCAGCTAGCAAGATCTCCTAAAGGCAGACTGCTCTGCCCAGAGAAGCCCAATGGCCTTGGGGGGTGTCGATCCATCCCGGTTACTTCTCAGCAGGAGGAGTATGCCCTCTGGTTCCCATTTTGCCTGCTTTTAGGACTTTTTCTGGGTGTGGTGTGGGGTTCTGCCATGATGATTACCCCGGTAGGTACTCATTGCTGCTGTGGTTGAGTAGTTGGCTCTGCAGAACAGATGACTAGATGCTTTGAAGAAGCTTGCTGTGCGTGCTGGCATGTTAGGAGGGCATAATAATAATATAGGTCTTACTACACTGCTTTGTGGGATGTGTGGTCATGAAATCAGGCCATCGGGGCGATCCTAAGCCTTGGGTCATCTGGAGAAAGCAAGCTGAGAGCCTGGGCTGAGCTGTGGGCAGAGATGGCCTGTGTCAGTGTGCTTTGCGTGAGCACTGGAAGAGCGATCCTAAGGCAGCTGTACAGCACTCTTTGGTGCTCCAGTGTCTGAACCTGGAGACTGAACTGCCATGGAAAGGAGGGAGGAGCTGCGAGATGGAGGTAGAAGGAGATTTTGGCTTAAAGCAGGCTGATGGTCAGTAATTAGTCCTAGCTGAGGAGCTTCCGATGCTGCCTTGCACTGGCCTTCGTCAGCCTTCCCTGTGATTGCAAGCTTACTTGAGATGTTTTCTGCTTGCAGCCCTGAAAGTAGGCCTTTTTATTAAAAAACAGATTTTTTATGATTGTTTCCAACTAAAATGCATCGTGTGCACACGCAGTCAGGTATCCTTTCTCAAGTGCAGAAAAGCCTGAGAGGTAAGGCCCAAAAGATGTGAGCAGCCCTTTTCAGGGAGAAAAGGACTGTTCCTGGCGGTGGTCTGAAGAAAGGAAGGTCTAAAACACCTTCACTTTGTGTTTGGGTTTGACTATCTGGGGATATTTTTCTTTAAAACATGGTATAAACCTGACGTCATTGTATATTTGTAATGAAGCAGGAAAGTGTTGGTAAGCCCGTACCCAGCTGCAGTCACTTTAACGCAGTGGAACTGATCTCATCTGAAATTGAATGCTTGAAGCTTGGGGATGCCAACACCTCCAGCTTCAAGGATAGAGGTGCTGGTCAAGAAGGACCAATTTCCTAATCCAAAATTCATTGCAGTTGTGTATGAATAATTATGACTCTACTTGGGGGAAAAAAGATAGTAGTTCACTGAATGTATTTTTTTACTTTTTGAAAGTAAAGTTAACGTTTTTTCATTCACTGTTGGCAAAGATGAAAGTATCATTCATTAAACACACAATTAAACAAGTTTAGTTTAATTTTCACATGTTTCTGAGAAGAGAGCCAGAAATCAAAACTAGATCCTGTCACTCCTGATCAAGTCCTGATGGAAAGGTAAAATCATTATTATTTTCCCTAGAGTTTGGGCTTTGTCCCTTCTACACTTCAGTGCTGCTCACAGTTTTATTTCCAAAGCTTACTATGTCATCTTACAGACACGCTTTCCTAGAATTTGAATATCCATTCCTAATTTATTTATTTTTTGTGTGTGTAAGGAAAAAGGAGTTCAATCAGATATTTTGATTAGCAGAAATGGAGGAAGTTCTCCATGTAGAAAAGATACTGTCACCCATGTATTCAGTTACTGGTGCACAAATGACTTGGGGTGAGGCTAGTGAGAGCATTTATGGAAGACGATGCAAGGCTCACACACATTTTTACACGACTTGGTTGGGAGTATTCAAATTGTGGTTTGTTCTGGGATTAGTGTCTGGTGTCAGGTTTGTACCACATGTGGGTTGAAACAGGATGAGTGAAAATGGACTAGTTCTAAATTGCTAGCTCTGTCACTTTTTGCATTGTAATTTTACTTTATTTATTTTTATTTCTGGCTTATTAACACAAATATTCCTGAGCAGAATCCATATCAGCTATTTATATTCATAAACCTATTCCTATTTGTTCCAGCAGTCTCAGCCAAGAACATCCCAGAATCGACATTTTAAAAATCCTTTTGTTTATGGGAAATTTTACACATTGGATTTTCCAAACACTCAACTGGGGAGTGATCACTGCAAACATCTGAGAATACTTTAGCTATCCTAATTCTCTCATGATGTCTTACTAATATGCAAAGAGGGAACAACTGCTTGTTTTATAAACTACTCTGCCAGGTTTCTTCAAAAGTTGTTACAGCCCCAAATATTCTAAGCAGACATTTGTATCTTAAATACATTTTGTTTTGCTTTTTCCCAGCAAAAGCTAATATTTTCCTTTCCCGGGATGTCTCAGGACTAGCTTTTTGAAGCATATAAGGCCTGACGTGGGGACAGCTTAAATGGAGCACAGGCCTACTGCATGTCTTCTGCATAGGAGTGAATTTTGCCCTACTTCAGTCTCTCTTTAAGCATAAGTAGATATAAGCTGATTGCCAAATTTGGAATTCTGCTTTGTCTTTTAGTTCTGGTTAGAATAAATGCTACTGAATTTTCAAAGTTCAGATGTTCATTAAAATGCATTCAGCACTGCCCCTGGGATCGTACCTGAAGTATTTGTAGGTAAGCAGTATTAATATACAATTTGCAAAGCAATAACCCTTATCTCAAGTGAAAATGAAGCTCTGTGAAGCTAAGAGGTAAATAATAAATACTGATCAACAGGGACTGTGGAAAATCACTGTTGGAAAATGGTAAATCCCAAGGTTTTAGTTGTCTTGCCCTTACTTATTAACTCATGTACAGAGTTTTGCTGTTTTCTGCTGGTGCCGTGGGGGAAAGGTCTGTCACTTTAGATCACAAAGTTTTCCAAATGTTCCTAACACATTCTGTCCTGTTCACCCAGACTTACTAAAAATAAAGGCATCTTTGGCGAACAATAGAGGCAATGAAGGAGAGGCTTCTGCCAATGCCAATTATTATTGGCAATTATTGATGATAATAATAATGACTTGGTAGATGCTGCAGGAAAATAGCAACACGAGGTATTCATCCTTTCATTGCTTCGTGGTATTCTGATACTGATCCCTTGAAATGCCTGGGAAACCAGGCAGGCTTTCTGGCACTACCAGTTTAGAGCAAGTCTTCCAAACCTCTTCATTACTCCTGGCAAGGACTCTGGTCCAGGAAAACAGAGAAGTTTTGGACTCTATGTAAGTAACCACAGACTTAAAATTAAGCCCAGGTAAAAGTGCTTCCTGGAACTTTGGTTAGGGGACTCATTTTGATCAATGAATAAATCTCTGACTCCCAGCAGAGACGCTCCAGTGCAGGATCGATGCCAGTGTTTCCAATCACAGTGCCTCTGCTGAAATGGTGATTGCTATCTGACCTGCCAAGGAAAAGGTGATGTGAGCCAGTGCGTTCAGAGAAACCATTGTTCTGATGTTACAGCATAGAGAAGTCTCTAGGACAAAGAATTGCTAAATGTCACCACCCACCCTCTGAACAATATCACACTGGATGGCTGGGAACCACCCTGACAGTAGGGAGCGAAATTTTATAGGGAATTCAGTTCTAAAAATGGACAAACAATTGAAATATAAGACAGCTATCTCACTGGATAAATAATGTAAACCATCCAGGCCAAACAGAAATAATTACAGTGACATCACTGGAAAAAAGAGCTGATGAAGAAAGTATGTAAAAATACCAACAGCAATTAAGGCAAGAGGCTTAAAGGCTGACTAATTGTCCAAAGACACTGAGTGCCATGTCTATTTCATACAGAGGCAGTCTAAATATTCAGGGTAATTTAGTGGACAGAAATTAAATTTATATGTGGTAGGATTTTTTCCAAACTCTTATTTTTTTTAGTAGTGAAAGTGGCTTAGATAATGCATTATCCATGTACAATTAAACCAGTAAAATTTTGATGCATTCATCTCAAGTCTTATGCTTTATTATTAATTGGAAATACTTAGATACTAAAGTTACGGTAGCCATATGGTCTAAATTAGTACTTAGGGAGGTGCGAATTTCATGGAGAGATGTGTCAGTGTGACATCCCAAAATTTTAGGAGAGAGCAAGAAGCTCCTCAGTACTTCAGCATGCCGTAACTTTGAGGGGAGGGTGATGAGTCAGGACCAGGAAGGAAATACCCTAGCGCTCCAAGCAGGTGGGTGAACTGAAAACTGTGGTTGGAATGGATGGCACCAGGTTTGGTGGGGTTTGCCTCTTTCCATCTGAAGGTTGGCATTTTGGGAAGGGATGGATCAGCAGGTCTTCTTTGTATGTTGTGCTCAGGTATTTACAGATGTGCTGTGTCTTACCAGCTGGCACCTGCATACAAATCATGTTGCTTATTCTTCAAACACTTAGGCATGGGAGCAGACTCACTGAAAACCAGGATTATATATTTACCGTGAGGGATATGTCACAATGCCTGTGCCGTTGGCCCTCTCTGTGAGCTGCATGCTCAGCGCTTGCACTAATTTTAGGAAACTTATGGCTCAGGTAGTAGCTCTTAGCATTCCTCAGCCAAGTTCCATTGTTTGAACCATGGCATTGCCTGTGTGTTTGAAAGAATTGCCTTGGTGTATGTCCAAATGCTTGGTATTTGACCCCCAACCACAATTACTTTATTAATAATAATAAAGATATTAATGGTTGAGTATAATACTGCATGGGAAAAAAGAAAACAGTGCTCACACAAGAAATCAAAGTATGCTGTTCAGTATTTTGGATAATAAGGGTGCTCAGAAATATTTCCACATTACTTGCATTTATATTCTAGTCAAGAAAAGGAAATGAACTTCAAGAAAATGGACCAAAATTCTCTTCCCAGCCACATTTTCTGGAAGAGAAGAACGAGCAGTATGTATAAAGCAGGGAACAAGCTTCGAGGCCAGCCAAGCCCGCCTCTTGTGGATAGTTAATCCACAGCTATAAAATTATATTGTTCTATGCATTAGTCTTAAATGACTTGTACATATGTCCATTGTTGTCAGCTTAGAAAGTATAGTTGTGAAACTTTGGTTCCAAGCATTTAAACATTTTGTCATGTGAAATGAACCAAAAGCAGCCCAGTTTCTTCAGCAGTCACATTAAACCCTAGAAGGCTAGGTTAAAAAAGAGCATCTTCTAAGCGTTCTGCACAGGGAAGCTGCAGGAAAATGTTGTAAATCTGTTTAACACTTGCTGCTCTCTCTATTATTTGGAAGGCCTGCTTGCTGCTTATAATGTCTGATCTGTGCATTGATGTTATTGCAGGCACTAAAAGTCACTGCATAATCACCCACTGACTTAGATAAGCACCTACAGCCACGTTTCAGCAAATAATTTAAGTGTTTGGGCTGGGTTTTTTGTTTCTTTGTTTTTATTTTGTTTTTAAGGACAGGGGCTAAAGTATATAATGAGTGTGAGCTCATGGAAATCAGGTGTCACATCTGAAAGGAGCTCTCTGCTAATCCAGGCTTTGAACAGTGAGCCATGTTACCAGTAAGGTCTGCTGGAGAGGCGAGAGGGCAGAGCCCCTACAGTTTATAGCAAGTAGGTGACTTGTCATTGTTTTAGTTCTCCCACAGCTGATTTTGTTTTTTCTTTTGTAGAGTTCTGTCCTTTGTACCAACATGTCTTTGTGGGAGCAGAGAGTCAGAGAGTCCCTTCAGGAGAAAACAGTGCCAGAGGTAAAATATTGCAGGGGGGGAAGCTTGCGTTTTAGGTGGGGGCACTGTGAATTGTCAGGTTTTAGCTCCAGGTGAAGTTAAATGTGTTTTGCAGCATGTTTCCCTCCTATGGATGTCCCCCCACGGGACGTATCCTCTCCTGGCACCTCCAGGAGCTGTGCTGCAGAAGACCTGAGGGCGCAGTGCACAGTTCTTCCCACGTCGCCTGAGCTTTGTGTTTAGACTGTCTTTATGCACACTGTAATTCTGCTAGCCATGTCCTTAGGAAATGGAATAGTAAAATTGCTGTGTAGGCACATAATTAAATCACCTGGCAGGAAGAAGAGGCAATGCAAGTGGCACGAGACATGCTACACACGTGTGGCTGGCTGCTAGCCGCCTTCTTAGGGTAATTCCTCCATCTGGGAAGCTTCTGGCTTCAGGTGATGCCTAGCAGGTGTCTACGATCTGCTCTTTCACACCTGCAGCCTCTTTCTAATGTTCTAGAGGTTTTAAGGAACCATCAGCAGTTTTACTCCTTTGCACCAGCTGCGAGGTGTTGTGCTAGGAGGAGCAGTGAAGAGTTGCAGCCACGTTTAGGCTCCCTGCCTGCTTTTGAGGGGCTTGCATGGACTTCATGTCTGGGAAGATTCTGGATGTAATAACTGGTGAGTGATAAAGAGGCATTGCTTGCTTACATGGTATTCAGGGTGTTCCTGTACACAGTATTAAGGTAGCAGATCACAGAGTTTTGGAGGGTTATTTTGGAAAGCAAAGAGGCTGCATTTTGCCTTTCAACTTCGGTTCCGACGTTGTTAGGAAGCAGTAGGGAGAGAATGGCATTAAAAAGAAGAGGACCGTGGCTATGCGGTTCAAAGAACTCTAAAGTTCCTGTATGTATTGCTTCATCCTGTGTTTGAAAGGTTTAGTATTAGAACTAGAAGGTGTTGGAGAAAACTCTGTTGGGAAGCAGCCTGGTTCCTAAGTCTGTGAACTGAGAGACAGATAAAACAAATCTGAGGCAAAAATAACACTGATCATGTAGTAACAACTAGTGGGTGAGAAAAGGTCTTGTGGTTAAGGTTTATTTTTAATTTCAAAACTGGGGTATTAGGCTGACTTCATAAACTGTTTTGGTGAAGAAAACCTTGACTTCTTTTCTTTAACGTACGTATCTGATTGTCTAACCTTGTAATGGGCAGATAGCGATATATTGGTCATACTAGTAAATACGCACTTATAGAAAAGGCTGGTGGCTGCAGTGGCGTGACTAGCTCGGTTGTTGGGTGAGGTGAGTAGCCAAAAGTAATGGCAGAAAGCACCTCCAAAAATGTGAGTTTCAACCTTAATAACTGTCTTGTGCATTGGTGAACTAGTATTGCTTCCAGGCTGGTTGTGATGAGCCTCATTTCACTTCCAAATTGCAAATAACTTTGTGTTGTAATCGATCTCTGGCCAGCCTCATCTTTTCATCTGTGTGTCCACAGTCCTCAGCACGAAGAGATTTGAGGCCTGACTGAAAGCTGTTTCATGTACCACGTGGTGGGCAGTAACACGGGAGGCCTCCATCTCTCTAAACAAAAACTGATTCTTTAGGAAGAGCGCAAAGGTTCCGCATCTGTGCGTTGTGCTTAAGCCATGTGCACGAAGAGCAGCTCCTCTGGTGTGCAAATCCTCCCCCCTCCAAAACCAAAAAATACTGCCTTCATGTGAATATTTCAAGAGAATGCCCCTGCTCAAACATAATAGCTAATACATGAATTGTTTTTAAGTTAATTGTATGTGTACATATACAGTTTACTCTTTAAGCTGTTGTAAGGAACCCTTTCTGGAGGACAGCATAATTTCCTTTTATTTTTTTCCCCCTCATTTTATTCTGAAGGGCCTTGTTCTGTCACTCAGAGACATATTGCTGAGCAAGATCAGTAACTGATCTGGCACTTCCAGCTCATCTATTTACCTGCATCGCACAGAGACTGAGGGATTGAAAAATGCCTGGTGCATATGTTTTCTCCACTGAAACTAGAAACAGTTCAGCAACTTCACTCTGTTTTGGTTTGTAATTTATTGACATGAATTCCTAGCATCACGCTGGTTTCTGAAAAGACGTTTTGGTTTAGCAAAATGTAGATAATTGCTTTGATGTTTTGGATTAGAAGAGCTGTTTATCTTGTTTAAAAAGTGATGACATTTTTTTTGCAATAATATTGTCTTTATTCATACACATAATGGTTTTTTACATTGATTCCAACTTCCAAAAAAATAGATGGCTAAAAAAAATAGAATAGGTGGTAATGTAAGGGTGATAATTTAGAGATAGTCAGCTGATATGATTTAGTTCACATTATTCACTTAGGGAATAAAAAATGACTATTAGAAAAATATATTAAAACCTAAAGCCTCCTCATTTTGCTGCTGCTTTTGGCATATTTGCCAAGGGACACAATGGTGATGTTAGGGAAAGAAAATGGTTTCTGGCTTGAGATTGTACTAAATGGAGTTCTTGGATGAATTAAAAGTGACTCCAGAAATTGTGCTTTCGTACTTGCCTTGGACTTGCGTTCAAATGCAGGGCAGCTGTACTATCACTTCCCAGCATCGTTGCTCTTGTTTGGAGCTGGTGTTTTGGTGTTAGTGTGTGTGTCTGCAGCACTGAGCTGGTAGGGCTTGGGTTTTTTTCTCATATACAAGAGAGAGAGAGATTTTTCTTTAACGTATATATGTTTTTGTGCCTAAACGTGGGTCTTTTCACATGGAAACAATTGTATGCAGAAAATTGCTGGAGCAATTTTGGAGGCCATTTTTAATTTAAAAATTTGCCCGTGCACAGTGTGCCCTTGTTTCTTCCTAAAACATACTTTAACAGTCAAGTAATAGAATTCTTTAAAAATGGAGTTTTGTAAGGGAAATACTGATACAATCTTAGCTGCTTGCATAGCAACTTGACAAACAGTCCCACCCATGCATTCGTGCTGACTTTTCGTTTCTTTTGCTTTTCCCTCAGCTGTAACTGGCTTTTTCTGATGGTTACTCTTTTTGCCATTGACTATTCATGCGCTGACAAGAAAATTCTCTACTGTTTCCTTTTACAGCAGGTTTTTGGGAGACTTAAGCCCTGAACCAGTTACACTGATGTAGGAACACGTGATTCATTTGGTCAGAATTGATACAGTTACTTTGCGATTTCAGGACTTTTGTAAATTAATTTAAAAATTCCTCTTTCACACTTAATGCCTTTTCTCATCCAAATGCTTTTCCTGTCACGTTCATCATTTTTTATGGTACACTGTAAATTGTTCTCCAGTCTTTTGTGGTGATTTAGATGATTTATCTATTAACAAAATTGTAATACAAGAATACAATAATTTTCTGCTGCGTGCCATAAAGTTTTCAAGTAATAGCACTTCTGTCAAAGATGCTATGACATCCTAGGAAACAGCTTAAGTGGATATTTTTCTGCCATTGCCTATGGTGTTTCAGGAGGTTTTCAGTGAAGCTGAGCCTCTAATTAAGCATGGAAAGCAGCTTAGTATCTTCTAGAATTATTTAATCTTAAAGCCAAAATTAACTAAATTATTTCCCAGGCTCGGCAATTAGAATCTTGCTCATGATTTTAAATACATATTTCTTTCTTGGGTGCACAACTGATTCTCGGTGCTTCATTCATTACTAACTGCATGGTTAACCTCAATGTATGCACAGGCAAATTCAATTTTGCTGCAGTAATTAGTATGCATTTTGGGAGGGGGGGGGAGAGAAGTAGGTTCCATAGCAAGCTTTGCTACTGTCTTATATATTATGCATGTATTACAAAGAACAAATCACAGATGCTAATAGATCCATTAGCAATATAGATTGTTTTATTTCTGTAAAGTTCGTTAACTGCACTATAAGAATTTGAAGAGGGAGGAAGAGACAAAGAACAATATTAGAAGTTCATGTGATGAACGTGAAGCTGGAAGTGAAGGGAAAGGGAATTGATTCGTGTTTTTAGGAATTGTTCAGACATTGCATAGCCTATGAAACTCATTGCCACGTGGTTTTGCAGAAACCAAGAGACGGGATAGAAAACAAATTAGACATTGAGTTAGTAAACAGAGCTAAGAAATAGCATCTACAGAGGTTCTAAGGAAATAAATATTGCATTGTTTGTATACACATACAGGTTTTTAATTTAAAGATAACGTATTACTGTCTAAAAAACAACTAGTGATTTATTACAGCTAAAATTAAATTACAGTCTGTTTTTATTTGGTGAAAAAAGGTGCCTTTTTATTGATCAGTGATTTTGGTTTAGGGATCCTTAAGGAAGGCAGAGGTCACGGACAGTTACAGAATATAAATTCAGACAGAAACAGGCATCTGTAGAAAAATATAAGGATATCAACATAATGCCTGGAGTTAGGCTATCAACATAATACCTAGAGTTTTAGAAGTCAATGTAGGATTCACTCTGCCTAGCAAAGGCAGCTCTTAACGGGTGAGGTTTGTAAAAAGACTTTCCTTGTATGCAAGTTTTTCTGTAGCTGCATAATGCATTTTTTTCCCTGCTTCTGTCTGAAACAGTCAGCGGTGGCCCTGGTTAGAAACTAAACAGCAACCGCTCATCTGGCCCCCAGGAACAATTCCCAGTCTGCTGACTTCACCCTTACTCGGCTGATCTCCTGGCACCTGGGGGATTGCATTCCTGTTTTCCCAGTGAAATAATACAGTAGGATGTTTTGGGGCAGGGGGAAGGCTGGCAGCGTGTGTCTCATCTTCCCTGAGCTGGGGCAGTGATGGTCGAGGTCCCGGGGCTGCGCGATCATTCCTTTCGGTGTTTGCTGATGGCTGGACAGGGACTTTTGAAGATAACTCTCTCTGGTAATAATTTAGCCCTGGCTAAAGATGTTCTATCTCCCCGCCATTGTTCTTCAGGGTTTGGAAATAAGTCATGCTGGGTTCAAAATCAATAGATAGTCATTTTATGGTCGTTTGTGCCTTCATAAGGCTACGGGTAAAGAACTCATTAAGAATCATTTAGATTTACATGGCCTTGTCTCTCCCTGACCTGAAAGCTGTATAACAGGATGCTTGAAGTTCTTGTTTAGGGTAGCAAGATGTGATGTTCCCTTCATCTAGCAGTGACTCTTCAGAGAGCAGTCTGTATCTGAAAAAGAAATAGTGTGCAAAAAAGATACGTGATTAATCACTACATGTTTGTTCATACCTTCAACACTATCTTTCTTTCTGGGAATATATTAGCCATGAATAATTTTTAACATCAGAGGATACAATCAATGAGGGTTTTGACTGACTAAGGATTTCTAGGCTTTCCCTATGAAAAAGTTGACATTCATTAAGGCTAATCAAAAAATAAAAAATAAAATTCAATACAACACTTTTTACTTGATTAAAAAAAGAGTTGTTAAACCACAAAAGGAAAATGTTTAATGGAAACATGCCGATGCTGCTGAAATCTTGACATGAAGAAGTCCAAATGAACCATCAGTGCACTGATCTCACTTCAGGAATGTTGAATGCATCACGTTGTGTTTTCTGATGCATCTTTCACGTGTATATAATGTAAAGTAAACTTAATACATTTATGTCATATACAGGGGAAAGCATATAATGGTATTAAATTGATTGCTTTGTCACATAGAAAATTCCTTGTATTTATTTAGAAAAATAAAAACCAACTCCCATGCTTCCCTAAGAATTCAGACTCTAGATTGTTACCAGTGCTGGCAGCTGTGTGAAAGGGGCATTTTACATTTAGTAAATAAATTGCAGGATGCTATCTTAATTTTTATGATACTGTCAAGTGACAAAAAGGTGCAATTTTTCCATTTCCCCTAACGAGAGCATGGGTCTGAAGGGGAAGCTCTGCTCTTACATTCTGTGTAGCTGTTTCTGAATACTGAGCTGAAGGGATAAAGAAGCTGGTTCGTGCAGACCCTCGTTGCTGATATTTATTCAGTACTTATTCAAGCAGGTAGATTGAAGCTTCTGCCTTATCAGTGTCTACTATTTTCTCAGTTTTTTTCTGTTCCCCAGAAATTAGGAGAACCAGGCAAGCCTCTCTCTGTATAGAGCTGTTAGAGAACTTCCAATAGGGAAAATGTGTCTGTATACTCCTGCTGCTGCACACAAGAAATCATTACTCCTATGCTCTCATCCTCCTGCTCCATTTGTATGTAACACCCACCACTTCTCCCTTTCCATCTCTTCTTTTCCTCTCACATCTCCATATGCTTCTCAGTTGAAAAAGACTTCTCAGTTAATCTATGAAATGTGTACACTGCTCCCTCCTTCAAAGAAATTCCTTAGAAACCGACCATATTTCAATTATAGTGATTCCATACTTCTATTTCTCTGCATTGTGAGCTGTAAAGAGAATTATTTTAAGAAATGATGCAGCAGTGGAAGAGGCAGTGCAACCTTAAGATGCATTAGGAGTGGTGTTTCCAGAGGAAATGGTGGTGCTATTATAGAGACTGATACAACTTCAGAAATTTCGTGTAGTGTTGGTCACCTATGGACAGGAATGTTCTGTAAAACTGGAACAGATGTAGAGAAGGGTCATAAGGATTATTAAGGCAGTGTGAAAAATATTTTATGAGAAGAAACAAAAGGCTTTTACATGTTCTAGCACAGCAAAATAAAAGCTGAGGGCTTATGGTTTCCGTCTTGCATATAATGTTTGGAGATGCACAGGAAAGTATCTAAACTCTCTGACAACGCAGAGAGAAACAGTTCTTGAACAGACTTAAACTTTTTTTTCCTTTACCTGAAACCAACCAGGGTCTTAATGAGAATATAGGGAGAGAAAAGTTCTGTGTGCTTTCATGGAAGCTGTGTGAAGCGCCAGGAGACCAGAATGTGCACCATAGGAAACCTTTTCTATGGGCCCCACAGCATTGTAAGCTTTCTCCATTAATAATTTAAGTCTTCTACTTTATATCTCACACATCTGCTATAAAACATTTAGCCTCACGCTCAGACATTCCTTACTCTTCCACATACTTCCTGTGTGATATTAGGTAGGTCACCATGTCCTTCTGTCTTCCATGTGTACAATGCGTGTATTAGTATTCCTCACCTCAAAGGGATGCTGGAAGGATAAATATAGTAATGGCTGTGTTGGCAGAGGCCGGTAAATATTTTATCATAGGCAAGGAATCTCTTTGCATTCATATAATTTCTCTGTTACACAGTATTGTTTCCGTCAGAAAGCCTACATAAAGCACGTAAGAATAATAATGATATGTTTGGTTAGTTTGCTTACAGATAGGTTTTGATGATATAGATGATACAGGTTTTGATGATATAGAATGTAAAATTATTCTGAGCTTGTTCTGGGCTCCCCAAACAAGCCTGACATGGGCGTGCTGGGATGAGTCCAGTAGAGGGCCACAGAGGTTGGGGCAGGTGAGCCAGCTGGGGTGGCTCTGGGGACCTTAGCAGTGTGCATAAATATCTGATGGGGGAGCAAAGATGGAGGCAGGCTCTTCTCAGTGATGCCCTGCGATGGGACAAGAGGCAACGGGCACGAACTGAAATCAAAGAAGAAAAATTTAAACGA
Organism: Nettapus auritus; assembly: GCA_011076525.1. Taxonomy (NCBI): domain Eukaryota; kingdom Metazoa; phylum Chordata; class Aves; order Anseriformes; family Anatidae; genus Nettapus; species Nettapus auritus. The sequence goes on from CM021775.1 coordinate 14,630,041, forward strand.
AAGGAAAATCTTTTTCATCATGGGGTGGCTGAACACCAGAGGAAGCTGCCCAAGGAGGCTGTGGAGCCTCCATCACTGGAGCAAGTGAATCTTTATATATTTTGTACGTGCTCTTGAAGTAAATACAGTAGGAAAGAAACCTGAGAGCTGTTCATTCTTAATAGTTCTCTGCTACCTACAAGCATGGCAGCTTGAACAAGGTATGAATGGTGAGTTTCTTACCCCAGTGTCACTTGGACTTTTGCCATTGACTTCTGTGCGGCCAGGATTTCAGGGTAAATGATTCAAAGTGGAGAGCCACTGTTGTTCTTAAAGCTGCTGTTTTCTTTTCATTCTGAATCAGTATTGATTTACTTCTCAAAAGGGAAAGCTTAAATCTGTATACTTTAGAAGTATATAATGACACTTTTGTTTTATGCTTTTTAAAGAAAAAAAAGTACATCCTGTAACAGAGATCTGGCAAGAAGAAAACAACTTGTGGCTTCTACATCAATTTTATGAAATAAATGTAATCCTGTCCTATGAACAATGGGGGATTAAGTTTGTATCTGAGTTTAAAGTTTCTGTAGTGACAACCCATAACTCCAAAGTAGCAGACTTTTTCCCAGTACAAATATCTAAGTTGTTTCACAAAATGAAAGCTGTACTGTTCTAAATTCCCCAAAGGAATACTTTAAATATTTTTTTCATTCCATTAGTGTAATTTTCCCTGAAATAATAGAAACCTAGTCAGAAAAGAGGGATGGTGATTCCTTGAGGGAACCTTTTTATCTTGGCATTTGCTTGTGGGGTGAACATCCACCTGCATCTGAGAGATGAGCCAAGCTGGGTTCTGCTGCTATAGATGTAGTTGTGGGTTTTCAGTGTTTAGTTCCAGGAACCTTTTCTTTTGAAAAATTTCGAAGCATTTTGTTAAGGTTCACTTTTTTTTTCTTAATCAACTGAACTATCTAAAAAAGAACAACATCAAGATCTGTCCCAGAGGGACTCCTTCCTGGACAGAGCTTTTTGTTCCATGATGAGAGACAGAATCAGAGCTGTCCGAATAATAAGAACCAGATTGCTGAAGTGGTTTATGAGGGGAGACTCAAATTTGATTTATTGCTCATTGTAGGGTCTGATTATCTGTTGTTGTGAATTTTCATGTGGCCACTGGTATACGTCAAAATGTTGTGAAAGTTTAATAAAAGTTTGAAGTTGAAGTGCATTTCCATTATTTATTGTTCTACTCCGCTTCTGTTTAAAAAATAATAATGTGCTATCCAGTCAGACAGCTGAAAGTCTATCCAGTAACTAATCAAATGCCATTAATGGCAAAACATGAAAATAGAAGATGAAATAATTCTTTCTGGGAATAGCTTTAGACTAATTTTAATTAGTTGGATAAGATCTGTAAATTACAAACACATTTACAGAAATTCAAAGCTGTTTTATGAGATGTTTGTAATAGATTGCAGAGTTTGGTTATGACTCCTCAAAAAGCATTATGTGGCCAACTCCAATTAGCTTATGTTAGCTAGTTATATCTCTCACAAAATAGAGTGCGCACCAGTAATATGTGCTGTTCTTGTCACACACTTGTATTTTCATGCCAACCACAACAGGGTTTATTCAGAACCAGTTGTTAGTCCTTATAAAATGTATTGTCTTGTAAGGCTTGTGGGTAGGGGAGTAAGACACAAAGACAAATGCTCGTAATGTTAAATTAAGGTGCATGTGTTGTCAGACTGGGCAGTGGCTCCAAAATACTCTTACTTGGTCTGCCAGGGCACTACGCCGCCATGCATGACGGCCCTCCTCTTGGGAAGGTAACTTCATGATCTCTGCGACAACAATCAAAGAGCATTTCTGTGATGCGATTTGCATTCACCCCTTAAGAAGTGATTTCACTGTTAGTTTATTCAGTCTGAGTCATGTTCCTTCTAGTATCTGCAGTGCATTATAAACTTGCAATAGTAAAAACGATGATGATTTAAGATGCAGGGTATTTGTGTTTTTGTTTTTAACTAGCAAAATATAGTAGCACGGTTCCCCTTTGTATGCTTGTTTAGATTGCTGTCATAGAGCGGAAAATTAACCAGAATATCAGAATTGTTTTTCAGATTGTGTCAGTACTGAGCTCTGGAAACGAGGGGCAGTGAGGCTCATGGAGCTGCAGTTGTTTTTATACAATTTGAGAAGGATTTTGTGGAATATTTTTTTACAGTAGGAGGAAAGGGCTTAGAACAAAAGACAGAACTAAGATGTGTACAGACAGTGGGATAGCAAGTGAATGCAGAGTACTGGAGGGAAGAAAGCAGCCTGTCCCTGATCTTTACACTCTGCTAAATTAACTGAGTTAATTCTGGCAAGGGAATGCGCTATCAGAATAGACGCCTCAGTGTCACCTCCTCAGTGTGCAGCTACAGATTAAAAACAACAACAAAAAAGAATTGTGAAGTTGCAAGAGGAATAGGTAACAAAAAACAAAAACAAAAACAAAGAGTAATGCCACGTGCAGTATTGTCTGAATTGCTGTGTGCTGGTGCTGATCACAGGCTCTCAAAATTACCGAGAAAGACATTGAAAAAGTTGGGAAAACAAAAGGTTGGGGTGGGACTGCAGCTAAACGGCAAAGGTTGGATGGTTTGCCTTAGAAGCTGCGACCGCTTACCAGAGTCAGGAGGGCTTGGCAGCAGCTGCCCTTCTTGTGCCGGATCAGGGCTAAGGTCTGTTACTGTTACTCATACCATCAGGAGAAAAATGTTACGGTTCAAAGGCCATGCTCTAAAGTTTTAGGTCCGTTGGATTCACCACTCTTAAATCTAAGAGTCAGCTTTATTATTTTAACTAGTTTACAAGGAGACAATATAAGTGACTGTATATATTGTCCGGGAGAGTTGTGTTTTTCACCAATAAGCTAGCTCTTCTGGCATGTTGAATGCATGGAAAAAAAAAAAAAAAGTTTATTGGAAATTATTGTATTTGAAAAGGCCTTAGCTATTCCCCAGAAAGAAGAGCAGCGAACACAGGGTCAATTTACAACCTGACCTGAAAACACAAAGTTGATAATCGGCCATCATTGCTTATTGTATCTATGATCTCATTTGTTGAGATGCTCAATAAATCCACTATTAGGAGAAAAAGTGCTTACATGCATTTTTTTTCCTTTTTTAAAAAAATAAAAAAATTAAACAACAAAATAAAAGATTGATTGACAAGACATCAATAAAGCTTTGAGCATACACTGCTGACCTTTTTTTCTTTGCACTGCAATCTGTGTTTATTAGAATTCAGCTCCTATAAATAGGTTTCTGTGGATAAAAAAGCAAGCAGCTTCTTAGGAGTTTTGTTCAATAAACTTCTGTGAAAATTCTAAAGACTTAATACATGGCTTTCAATTTAATTCATTCTGTCTTCTCTTCTTAAAAATAAGATATAAGTGGGGATGAAATGGGTTTAGCTGGTGGAGTGTTTTTTCTAAAGCTGTATTCTTAAAACTCACCTTTCCTTTTTAATGTCTGGTACAGCAGTTCATTCGGAACAGACAGGATATATATCATCTCATGCTAGTACTGTAGGCGATTTCTTCTCTTTAAATAAAAACATATTATAAATCTGGGCTGCACTTGAGTGTTGTAAGTGCTCAGGTTAGTGACTTCAAAAGTAGAGCTGAAATGAGGCTTTGGCAGGCACTGAAAAATACTGACCAAGTCCTCAGACCCTATTTTCTATTTGATTTTCCTGAGCAGAAAATCTCTTCAGAGCCTTTCAAAACAGTAAAGGTGGTATAGCAGTGATGTCAAACCTTTTAATTTTATTGCAAGCCTCCCGATATTCCGGTATTAAGTCTTTTTGTTCTTAAAGCCCTGCCTCTTGGAGTCTTCTGATAATTTATTTCATTCTGTGTTGCAAAAGTAAATGTGTAGCTGATGTTGCTATGAGAGAAAAAAAGTGAAACAAAAGGAAGGGACTAAGTCTGAAGCCTGGTCAGCAAAGTCCCTAAGCAGGAGCTCAGGATGTCCTTATCTTCTCAGGTATGTTTTCCTGAGACCGAGTCTTTCAGTGCTGGCAGGTGAAGATACCTTTGTCTTGGTCTCAGAGTAGGTATGCATTTTTCTGCAACAGTTTCATGATGGGGGGGGGGCGGGGGGAAGCCAGTGTTATCAGACTATTGTCCCACAGTTTCCTTCTTCATTAGTATACCTGAAAAAACAAAGTTGCTTGTGTTTACCACCTTGTGTTACCTTCTTCTGACGTGCTAATTCTGGCTCAAGCAGCTTCCCTCAAATTAATCATATTAATCCTCATTAATGTAGGCTATCTCCTCCCCTTTCCTCCTTGTGGAGATCTTTGTGGTGTTTTTTGTTTGCTTTTAACATAATTCTCACTCCGTTGTTTGGAAGGTCCTTTTAGCAGTTACTGGCTGATTTAGCAGAGTACAAAAGAAGAAAAACTTGCTGTTATTTCTTGTAGCACCATCCCACAAAGAGCATCTGCAGGACACCTGGGTTGGTCCCATGTAGCATGGAAACAGTCCCAGAGTACTCAAGCTCCTAGGTACCTGGGCAGCTGGGCTCTTGGCACGTGCTATCATTGAAAATCAGAGGGCACTCTGTTTCAGATAGTAGGTGAGGGCTGTATTGGCTATTTGTATTGATCTAAGTCTTTATATATAGATGGTAATTGATACTCCACCTCTGTTTCTCTCTCATTTAAATAGTTAAAAATACTAAATCAACTTTGGCATATAGTTCTTGGATTGGATTTACTGTATATACAGGAGGCTTTACCTTAATTCATCTCTGGTTGTATTAAATCCTTCAGCTTCTGGGACAAAAACACTAGATTTGATTATTCTTCTCACAATTTTGAGTATGCTGGAGCACAATTAGGGAAAGGTTGCACCATAAACCAAGTAATACCACTTCTGTAAACCAAAAGGTGCAAGGGCATATAGCACTCCGCAAAGAAGATACAAAGCAGAGAGAGCCTGTATTTTGTCTGCCCTTAGACCTACAGAAAAAAAGTAGCATGTTGTGGTTTCATCAAATGCAGGAAATTCATAATGTTTTCTGCTAACATGAAGATGCTACAAAATAAGACGTCTTTTTAGAAATGCTCTGTATTTGTAATGGACATCATATCCTACAAATCATTCCCATTTCTGCATAGTGTTTAACAGACAGCTATGCTCCAGTCAAATTTTATCTATTAACTGTAACATTTTAGGGGCATGCAGACATTACTTTCAGATGAGAGGACCACATAGGACTTGAATTCTGCTTGTTCAGTAATAATTTGTTTTGCAAGCTCTGATCGTTGGGATTATTATTAATTACCATGCTATCCAGCTGCACTGGAAAAAAATGTTTTTGATATAACTGAGCACGTTAAAAATACTGGATTAAAGAATTAGCTCTGTCACATTTTAAATAGGGCAAAATAATGTTGCTAATCAAAATCTGAGCACATACAAGGTGATCATTTACCTACTTCCATCACACATTGTTTGAATAGTTTGTATTATGGATGTGAAATTGCCCTCAAGGAGGCTAGTTAAAGTAATAAAGGCTTCCCTTTGCCTCAGGAGCCACTCCCTTTGTGATATGACCTTTCTGTGACTTCTGAGCTCAAATCATTATGAGGAGAAACAAATGCTTATTTTAAGTTTTTTTGAAGGCTTTTCAGGCATTAGGTTTTATGGCTAGGCCTTTTTTTCTCTTTCTGAACTAGTTTTGTGACTGGGTGGAGCAGAGAGATTTGGGGGGAAGAAACTATCACAATTGGAGACCTTGAACTGTGATTTCTGTGCTGTGTGTTGGGGTTTAGGGCTTGCTTTGGGGAAGGAAGGTGGTTTTTAATCGAGGACAAAAGCGATTGCAGTCCTCTGTGCTCCCCGCAGTGCTGCTGGGGGCAGCGTGGGCCGAGTTTACCTCAGCTCGCGCCAGCGCTGCAGTCACCTCAGCTGTCCTGCCGCTATTTCTGAGTAAGGTGCTCTCGCCACGTTGCTGACAGGAGACAATGAAAGCCCGGTCTCCTAAGGTAGGCAGAAGTGTTAAAGATGAGGTAGAAATAAAGTGAGGAGAGAGTGTCCTGTCAGGGCTGTGTTGTGCATGGACGTGCCGCTGCCTGAGGTACTGCTGGTGTCGTCAGGCTGTGTAATGTACCGTGTCATGCCAGCAAGGCTCTGCTGGGACTCCAGAAACCAGACTTAGAAAAATGCAGAAGTAGACACCTTGAGACCTGTTTACTTAAACAAGATGTACAGGTATGCTGAAATTCAAGCATGTATTTCACTGTGGCTTTAAGAAACACTGTGGCTGTGACAGCAGAAAGCTGAGGCCTTCCCAGCATGCTGCAGCTGCAGTCCTGAACTTGGAAATGTAATGTCCAGGCCTGTGTATGAGGAACATCAAAAAAACTCCTCAGCCAGCTGCCTGCTGGTTCCCCAAAGGTCTCAGGAGAAGTGAGGTGATGTACCTCCTGCTGATAACCAGGAGGGCCAGCGATGGTCCTTCCTGAAGTGTTTGTGTTGGTGATGGGCTCTTCAGGTTTTCTTTGTGTACTTTGGATCATCTGCACACTCAGCAAACACGGTGTGTAAACAATTTTTTTTATGAGGTATAGATTTTCTTATGGTTAATCAAGGGTTTTAGAAGGAAAACCATAAAACTCTGAAAGTTGCCATAAACTTACAGGGCTGCTTAGCAACGCTGGAGAAGACTTATTTGTGCCCATCTGGAGTCAGGTAGGTCACTCTGCCTGATAACCTTTAGGGGTACTGTCTGTGGAAACTTGAAGGTTGCTCAAGTAGAAGCGGGTAGATAAGGAGAAATGCTGTAAAAGAATTAGTAACTTCAAAATATGCTTATTGCTATTCTTGTTCCAGTTTTGTGGTAACTGATGATTTCTGAGAGTCTATGTTCAGAACTACTCACCAGGCAATTTCTACAAGCTTTCTTGTTTGCAGATGACTTGGGAGAAATATCTTATGAATGAAAATATTTGGGCAATGCTGGAGAGACATAACAGGTCATCCGCATGGTGCTCTTAAGTTGTGTCTGGGTGAGCAGACCCTTACACTCCCATTTTTGGGAAACGTACAGGTTCTGAGTTGGAGAATAACTTTTAAAATAATCAAAGATCCACTAAAAATTTGTTGTTTGAAAACAGTGCCTCAAGAAGGCATCTTTCCTAGAAATTTGTTGAAAGTAAAGACAAAGTGAAGATAAACACTCTTAATCTGAGCAAATATTAATAGGAAATTCTGTTGATGTGCACTTTGCCCAGCAGGATTTACAAAGGTGCATTTGGGAGTATACACCACTCAACTGTAATCTTAATGCAAAGTGTAGAACTAAGTATACAGTTACCATTTGAAAAATCATTTAATATATTTTCTGCAAATTTTCTAATTTGTTTAATTAAAACTTAGCACTCCATTCCACTTCATTAGATCCATTTAATTTCCATGTATCTAAACAGTTTTTCGAGTACATGATTAAAAGAATACTTTTAATAAAATCAGTATTTTTTGTACATTAACATGCTTAAGAACAGGATCTGTATTTTCTTGTTGATTTGCATGTGATAATAAAAGCTTTAGTGTAAAGTAATAACAAAGAAAGAACCTTGTGCTGCTCAAGAAGTCCACCATGAAACTGCCCACCAGGTGCTCTGAGGGAATGTAAGATCTGTATGTTTTAGTGAAACTTTTCAGGAGGAATGAATGCAGCAACAATCCTTGATACTTGCTTTTAACAGGGCAGTAGGGAGTCCTCATGAAGTCAAACAGCCTGAGGTGTGCATCTAAGAGTCTGGGTTTGGGTGTGTGGGTCCCAAAGTACCGTATAGAGGTGGATTTCATTAAGCCATTTTTTACAACTGAAGGAATTGGGATGTAGAAAAAATGACTTGCATATGGTCGATCAATAAATTGGAAGCAGAACTAGTGGAGTTCCCAGCAGTTTTCTTTGTCACGCTCGCTCTGAGAGGAGATGAGACGAGACTGGTGGTTCTGTTGCCTAGTGGCTACAGCCTGTGGATGTCTGGAGGAAGAGAGAATGTTTTAGCAATCGATATCTGCGTGGGATGAGGATTAACCCCATCTGCATTTTCCTCTGATAGGCCAGTGCTATGACTGAAGGAAAGAAATGACCCTACGCCTTGATCATTGTCTTAAAGAAATAGAAAAAGCTACATGGATATGTACTACATAGGTTTCAGTCTATAGCTCCTTCTAAAATGTGCATCAAATATAGATGGAAAATTGATGAGGAAACAATGGCTTACCCCACCACAGCAGCTTCTAACCTGCCTGATGCTCCCAAGCCCGCGAGACTCACGTAATGAAAACTAATGTATAGTACAGCAGCCAGATGAATCTGGGTAATCTTGTTCTCTGAACTCACACTAACTTTGGTGGTCTTTGCAGCTGACTTTCAATATATACTTCTGCTAAACTGTTTTATGCAACTAGAATTTTGTATTCTAGTACGTGCACAACATTGAGTAGGGGCTAAATAATTCACTGGTGCATTTGGGAGTTCTGTATGTGCATGTGTTTATGTATGTTTGTGTGCAAATATTTGAGGGTGTTACTGAAAAGGAAATATGATAAATAGGAGCATACACCCCTGCTTCTAGTCTGCTGCGATGGCAGGCAGCTGTCTTGCAGACCTTTCCTTCCAAAGGCTCCAGACTGTGTGCCACGTGCCATGTTGTGCTGTGGCCACAGTGTACATCACAGCTCAGTTCACTGTGTGCCTTACAGTACGCGCAGTGAATGGTGCCATAACAAACTAGCGGGATAGTAAAAGCCATAAGTTCTGTTCCACAAGAGGAAGATGAGAGAGATTAAAGGCATAGTTGGGATCCACTTAGGCATTTAGATGTCATTTTAATTCTGTGCAGCTTCAGAATGAAACCAAAGTAAATGTAACTTTCGAGTCCTTATCTGCTCTAGATAGATATTAGCAAAGCTCTTTCAGTGTATGAGCACTACATTTTTTAACACAGTTCTGTAAACCCCTTTGTATGTCTTTTTTTTCCTGAAAAGGTTGTAGAAACTCAAGATATATCTGACAGTTCACTTGCAATGGATGTAATTAAGCAAAATTAATTAAATTAGATTACTTTTAATGTATTTTCATGCATCTTATGCAGATTATAAAGAGTTATAAATGGCTTGGTCTAAAGGCAATTGAGGGTAATGGGAATCTTTGGGCCTCAGGTTAGGTGCTGTAAGAGTTTTTTGGTAATAGAGAGGATCAGAGTATTTCCATGACACTTGAAAACTGATAGGATTGATACCTCTGTTAATAAAACTCTTAACCAAAGCTTCTTTTTTCTCAAATGTCAGCTTTAAGGATATTGGCAAAAGCTGTCAAGGCTAAAGGATTAGTTATTCATCTATTTTCTTTCTGGTCTTTCTTGATGCACCCTTTCAGCTGTAGATACAATGCCCTTACCCGTTTCGAGGGAATTTCTCAATGTTAGACCTGGTCCTGCAGTGGTACTCGGTGTGCTGCGAGCACTTGGCCATTGGTTCACCTGAATCTTGGCACCTACACCATTTTCCTTGTGGCAGGTTGTGGCAGCTGGTGTGCAATGATCAGACGGTCCAACCTAAGCACGCTTATTTGGCAGGAGGAACAAAGCACAAAAGGAAGAAAGCCTTTTGACAGTAAGCAATGTGTACATCTGTTTGACATTAAAACTGATCAACGCGTGCTGTGAAACTGAAGACCTGACTTGTACATGTATTTATGCATCTAGCCTCTGCTGCATGTGGTGGGACCTGGGCCTTAGCGTGCACTGGCCCCAGCCCTTGGCAAGCCCCGTTGATCTGCAGGAAAGGAGGAGGCATGGTTGATCCCATACTTCGGCTTGTTTTTCTTTAAAAGTTACTGTTCAGCTGATGGAGTTAGCAACCATGCTATAACCCACCGCAGTGATAAGCTGCCACAGAGCAGCTCCGGTGCTCTTGCCTTGCTATTTGAGAAACTCAGTCCCTAGCTGCCCCTGCAGAGGAGGAGTGTGCTCTTTGAACTACACTCGGGAAAGATGGGTGTGTTAAATATTTCAAACTTAAACAGAAATTAGCAACATTGTTCTGTCTTAAAGTGATTCGTTTTGAGAGCTCCTCTGGCAATCGCTGTTGAAGTGCTGGCATTAAATTTGCCATGCTGCAGTCTGTTTCCAGTCTGTGTTTGAATGGCAGTTCATTCCACAGGCTCAGTGTGGGGGAATTATGACGCTATTCAATTAGCCAGGTAACCTCTGAAGATTTGCTAATGTATGTATAAAATAGAAATCTGCTCTTAAAACTTTTCTCTGACATGCACATTCATTTCAGGCACTAAATAATGGTTATGTAATGTTCAGAAGGCAGCCCCTATGGTGGTATTCCAGGGGTGGGTTTTGTCCCTTGCATACCAGAAGCGTGCTCTTTGTTACTGGGTCAGAGACCCGAGACCAGAACGTTAAGCACCGTCTCTTATGAGAAGCTGTTCCCATGTAAAATGGGGCATGTGGAACTGGCAGAACGAGAGTTACTTAGGACCATTTTGTAGCAATAAGCAAGGATAATAATAGGTCTAATCCACAGATGGTAAATAATATCTGCACAGCAAATCTTACTGCAGTGGAATTAAAAGCCATATATTTATATGTGTTATGTTAGAGATAAATATGCCATATGAGCAAGGAACTGCACCTTCAGGATGCATTATTTTCTCTGTCAGTTCCTTTTATTTACAATGAAACACAAGAACAAAATTTAAACTCCAGAGGAAAAAAGAGTATGCAAGACTCTCTTGTTGACAACTGACATCTGCCAACGTGCAGGCAAGCTATGAAGGAAGAAGCCTGTTTTATCCTTAGAAATGTGGTGTGAAAAATAGCCCCACCATTATTAAGTTGTGCGCACTCCAAACTGGGGAACTACCTGCTGCAAGCTCTCCATTAGATTTCACATCAAACAGTTCCACGAGTTCATTCACAGTACAAACTCTTGCTTCTGATGACATGTGTCTTGTAGGATTTTGTTTGCTTGCTTTAGAAAGTTGCCTTCCAGTTCAACTCCTCCGTGTTCAATATGAACTGCTGATTAAAAAAGATTATGTTGGGTCTTAATACACTGTAAATTTTGCCAGTTTCTGGGGCTGGACTTCTCTATCTCAAGCTTCATAAAATGGAAGGCCAGAAAAAAAAAAAAAGGCAAGTATCATCTGTAACAGGTATTCTATATTTCAAGGAAATTAGAACAATTACTCACTAGAAGTGATGCTAATAAATTAAGAGTAGGTGTAAAGCATTCTGAACAAAGCAGTTATGTAACAGTAGAAATCCCAAATGTGATGTATTGCTGAAATATGGGCTTGCTGAGCACGAGTTTGCTATTGTTTTAATAGTGTTGCTCTTGCTATTTAAGTTTGCAGGGAGATGATGTATTTTACTGAGAAGCTGCTCGAGTGAGCAGATGAACAAGAGTGTTCAAAACATCAGCTGCAGAATTCCATGTTTTACCTGTTACAATAGACTTGAGGTTTAAAAACACACAAAAACAAGAACGCCCCCTGGAAGGGTTTTTAACACGTCATAAAGAACTGTCAGTATCACTAGGAAACATTCTCAGTCTTTTTTAAATATTTGCAGCAAGTTTTCCTGTTCACTCTCTGCCTTGGCTGTCGTGTGAGTAATGGTGCTAATGGAAAGCTCAGGAACAACGTTTTGATGCACGAAGGAGCGACTTGGGAGCCCAAAGCAAATAGAAGCCAGGGTTGTGCTGGCTTGTACTTGTTGTCCGTTGTTTCCTGGCTCAGTCTCCAGTGTTGCGTTGAGGCTCTGACCTCGTGTTCACTTAAAGTAAACTGGACAGATAAAAGCTTCAGAAGTCAATTTAACTTTTTTTTTTCCTAGGCTTCATTTAGCTTAGGCGACAAAGGGTGCCATTTGCCAAGCTGTTAGGTGATGGCATCTCTGGGTACTTAGAGGCTGGGGGAGGAGTGTGTTAGGCCGAAATGTGTAAACGAGTAGCTTATTCTCCTAACACGGGGAAAGAGCACCATCCCAAAGCAGTGTTTGGGCTGGACTCAAAGAGGTCAGCTTTGCAACTAACAACAGAAAGCGTGGAGGTATTTCATAGCCAGAGTACAGGAGCACAGCGACTGACCCGGTAACTCAGCACATACAAGGAGGATTCTCCAGCAGCATGAAGCTTCTCCAATACTTCCGAGGGTAAAAGAGTGCGTGCACAGCTGTGCTTTCAGAGCTTAGCTGCAAAAGGGCTGCAAGCCCAAAAAGCTAGAGCGAAGTGTGGATGGGCTGTGTTTCTGCTAGGCCGTATCACTTCAAGGGAGGATGTGTTTGCCATGGTGCATCTTAATACAGCCATTGTTTTAATAGGGAACTGCTTGGGTACTGAAGTTAACCTCGCAAGCTTCTGAAGTGTCAATGTTGTCTGGCCTGGGGCCTTTCATCGGTTTTCAAGGAGCCATACAGAGAATTAGCTGGGTGGCTGGGGCAAGGTGGTGTTGCACATGCCCTGCATCTCCAAAGAGCCGCACGCGGTTCTTCCTGCCTGCTGCCGGGGTCCCGGCACAGCACACCTCCTTCCTTCCTGCTGGGCCATGCTTTGCCTGCTGGTGGCTTCCTGCTCCATTTACCTCGTCTGTACTAGGCAGTGATGGGGATCATCGTGCTCCTTCAGTGCTGCTAGCGGGTCTGAAGAGGCAAGTTTCTGGCTCTGTTTAAAACTTATCACGTGTTATTCCTTCAGAGCAAAAAAGTCAGCGGATTGATCCCAAGCATGTAAGACAATCTTTGTTTAAAGAAGAGGAGAGTTATATTTCAGCATTTTTCTGACAATTATAGTAATCAAGCTAAATTATCCATAAACCAGAAAAGAGTATCAATTTTACGTTTGAAGGAAAGTTTTTTATTAAAAGATAGTTTTGTTTGGTATTTTATGCCGGGGATATAACCGCTTTAGCCACCCAGAAACCAGACTGTGGTTTGTTTTTTCTTTATTATTGCTTGGCAAAGATATTGAGGAAAAATATCAGAATCTGAGGTGATTCCAAAAGTTTTCTTGCCCTGACTCAGTAATTCTGTCTTCATGGATTTGTGCCTTTCGTGTGTTGTCACCATGGCTATACATCTCCTTTAACAAAAAGCTTTTTAAAATAGGGAGTAAGCTCCTGTTGTACACCTGGCAATTATGTGGGGCTATCAGCGAGGCGATGGGATGCTGTGAAGGCACAGGCTCCTTCCTAGCTGTGCCTTGTTCCTTCCTTAGGCTGGCTCCTGTTGGCCCAGCAGCATCCTCTCGGTGCACTGGTGCTCCTGTTCCTGTGCATGAGCGGCCCATACGCTGCATGGAAATCATAGATTTAAAAGTATCCTTAATATTTTGAGACTTGTATCTCTGCTTTTTTGTGAGTGGCTAATGAGACTTGCTGTTTATTCCCATTTTTCCTAAAGTTAATCATTGAGGAAGTCACCACATAACAGTGCAATTTTGGAGATAAAGGGCACGGCTTCTTTAGTAACTTAACTACCAAAGCCTTTCTTAAAAGAAATCAAATATTCGTGCACCTCTAGCAGACAACGGTATTCTTGAAAGCCCGTTCCTTCTGCATACGTTGAGGGAAGTCAGGTTCAGAATGGATTTTTCGAACGCGTGCAGTGACTGGTTGAACTCTTCCAATTTATTTTGCTGAAACTTGCTTTTTTGAAACTTGCATTCATTGCCTGTGCAAATAACAGGTTAGGGTTCCTTATTCCAAGCATAATTCCAATGGCTCCCCTTTACGATTTATTTCAAGGGTTACATTGTATTCATTTCACTTACCAAATAAAAAAGACCATTCCACTGAAATCGAGAAAATAAACCAAAAGTGGTGTAAATTTTTTTTGTAACATCTATCTTCAGCACTGAATGAAAGAATGAAGTCTGGAATAATTCCTGCATTGAAAATTAGGACATCCGAGTTTGTCTCTGGCTCCACTGTTGTGTTTTGGTTGGGGAGATTGTGTGATCTTTCAGCTTCGCTCTGTAAAACGAACAAATGGGCACAAGTGTTGTGAGACACTGAGGTGTTTTGAGCTCCGTGACAAATATTAAGCAAGTTAAGAGCAATAGTTTCAATCGCTAAATGTAGGGCTGTGCTTAATGATAGTCTGTGTGATTTATTTAATGCGTTTAGCATTTTTCTTTCTCCATGCATCATTCTGATTTATACAGTTGTATTCACGATTGTGTAGGTATCTGCAGTGTAATTAGAGAACAAAGTTCAGGCAGTGGGTTATTAATGAATGACTATAAATATCATTTAATGCGTATTTCTTGTTCATAAACGGTTCGTCATCTAAATCACATGTTTTTTTTCCTGCTTATTGGCTGGATTTAAAGCCAAGAGACTAACAATTACTACCCAAACAGCAATTCTCAGCGAGTGAATGCTTTCGCAGATCTGTGCAGTCAGCTGAATACCTGTGAGCGCTGCATTACACGATCCTTCAAAGGAAACCTTGCAGACCCTGTGCTTAAAAATGATAAATTGATTCTTGTATTATTTGGCTATCGTTTCTGGCATGCCAGACTTACTCTGTAGCACCTGCTATCTGAAAGGTACAAGCTTTACTTATTTTATAGCAGTAAAGAGCAACTGTAATTACTCGGAACTTGGTAATGTACAAAGGCAACCAACAAAGCATAAAGGCCAAGTACTTTAAAGCAGGACACATGCTAGCTTCCTCTGCTCTACCTGCTGGGTCTCGACTTCATTTGTCACTCCTGGTGCTTTGTTTCCAGCACAATATCAGAAGGAGTATTCCCTTGCACACCCCGCCACTACAGATGACAAAGGGAGGTGTTTTTTAATCACCTTGCTCTCAAACCATGGAACAGCTCTGTCTAGAGAGAGCTGCACAAATGGTTGTGTCTGGGCTGTGGGTTTGAAGACCCCAAAGAACTGTTAATAGCTTAAAATGGAGGATTTCACATCTCTAACTTGGTGGAGTGTTTTTAGTGTTCTGGTTTGATTAAGACTTAAGCTTTTCATTTACCTATCTGCCAGTTTTTCCCCTTGGGACTATGTTTATCGTCTCCCCTTCTGAGGAGAAATTGCTGATGTCTTTTCTAACCTCAGAATAGCGTGTTCCACCTGTCTCTGCGTGCCTGGTTGTTGTATGCTGAAAAATAAAGAGAACTCCTTGTTATCCATGCCTTCTGCATTTTCTCATGATTTTTATATCATCTTTGTGAGTCTTAGGTGCTTAGCGGACATCCTGTTCCTGTAAAATTTTCAGTGCTCGGTCAGTCTCGTGAGACAGCGCTCGTGCTGGCACTGCCTTACAGCCAGAAGGTCAAGGGACTTTCCAGTGGTCCCGAAGAGGTTTCTGAAGCTATGGCTTGATGCGTTAGCCCAGGCTCTGGACTGTTCTCCAAACTTCTTCCTCCAGCATTTGAAAGCTGAGCTAATGTTGGGATGGTTGGTGTAAGCCTGTTTCCTCTCTCAGGATGCAGTTTGCCCTCCTGGGAGGCGGACTAACGGCTCTCCTGAAGGCGTGTGAAGAAGCTGTCTTGCGTGGGGGGTAACTGAGTTGAACTCAACAGCTGACGCTACAAAGTAAATGAGCAGGCTGTCATTGTGTGCATACAGATGTGTGTACTGCATGCCTCTGCGATTCCTAGTAAATTATTTAGGGTTGAAGTTTCTATATATGCGGTGAAAATATTTGGATTCTCATGACCATTGGCATCACCGTGTTGTATTTTGTTGGAATTCTGTCTATAAAGCGAGAAATGAAATTTCAAGTGACTTTTCGGGGTCCTTACTTGTGAGTCCTAACTGAAGCTAGGGTTTGGTCCAGGGACTCTGGGAATCTGACTCGGCTAGAAATGTAAGTATTTGGCTTGGAGTGAGGGACGCTTCTGCTGTGTCCTTCATGCTGGGAGGCTGGCACCTCTTGGCTCCGTTCACGTTTCCCGTGTTGTCTCCTGCCTTGCGTTAGTGAGCTCAAAGAGTAACTACTAGGTTTGGCACTAAAAAGAGCTTGTGATTTTTGAAGCCTAGAAAAAAAATACTGCTTTTTATAGACTACTCTCATACCTATTCAGAGAAAAAGGTCTGTTTGCAGCCAAATATCAAAGAAACTTCGGGTGAGCACAGGCAAATTGCTAAAATTCTCATTGGTAGAAATTTCTGAGAAGTTAAAAAAATGCCAAGACACATAAATATTGTATAGTATACAGGATGTAGCAACTTATTAAAGTGTGTAGCTGCTTACTGAGGCATGTCTGAGTTTCTCTACCTCGCAGCTGTACTGAACTTGTAAGAATCTACTGTGACTTTAAAGCACAAAAAACAAAGCAGATCCATGGTCTCCGAGGCTGCGAGTAAGTGTCGAGTCCAGCAGGTTTCACTCGCTGCATGTTTCCCTTCTCTTGAATAAGTGGAAGCACAAAATCTGTGCTCGCCTGCACAGATCCCAGCAAGGGGTTGTTAGAAAGAGAATGAGTCCTGGCCCCAGGTTCTGTGCCCAGCTCACCCCAAACTCTTGGCTCACCTGTTTTGTTACCTGGATGCTTAACCGAATGGTGCTTTAAAACTGGGAAAGCAGAAGCAACGTGGAGCAGTGTTTGGAGACACTCCGAAGGGGCTACTCTGTTAAGCTGTTCTTCAAAGGGGAAGGTTTCTGTCTAGTCATGCTCTTAGCCAAAATTTGTTGGTGGGATTTTCAAGACGTCTTGGAATGCTAGCACGATAAGTCACTGTTGGCTGTACAAATCTAATTATCTCAGCTTTTTCTTTTCTTTTGGCAATGCTATTTTGATTTACTTTTGAAGCTCTTAATGAACTGCATTGGGAAAGAGATTACATGATTTATGTAACATTTATTTTCTTTTATTCTTTGTGATCTGCCTTGTTATAAACTACGAATTGTTTAAGTGCTTTTTTGCTTTGAACTAGTGGCAGCACATCTTGTTTTTTTTGTTTGTTTGTTTTTTGTTTGTTTGTTTGTTTGTTTTTCTAAATGAATCTAAAACATGACTTACGTACCAGACTTCTAACCCTGCATCCTCAGGTGAAGGACGCCTCTCGGGTGATCCCCTCCTTGTGAGGGTGAAGGAGCAAGTCAGCTTCTCTGCTCACCTTTGGAGTCACTACGTGGAGATGCAGTGGAGAATCAGTGGCCGTTTGCTGCTGTGGCATAATGACAGTATCACAGAGATGGAGCTATGAGTACTGATACACTTAATTGGGCAAAGAATTTCAGGAGAGGGAAACGAAGGGCTTAGCCTGGCTGCAGGTGTGCATGCTCAGTGTGAGGAATGAATGCTCATTCTCACGTTTCTTTGGAGTTTTCTCCTCATCTCTGACTGGAGGCTGAAGAAAACCTTGATGCCCTAATGGTATTTCTCGTTCCTTCTGCTATGGAAAGTCAGCTAGCTTAGGGATAGCAAAAGGCTTTAGATCCAGTCTGAGGAGTGCTGACCAAGTGAAGCCACTGAGCGATGAAGAATTTTCTTTAATACAGCCAGACATACATAACAGACATAACTAACAATAAAATAACTACAGCAATTATGCCCTTATATTTAGTGTTAGCAAGCGAAATGTGCACAAATGCCTTACCAGCATACTATAGTTAATGATATTCCTGAACTGTCGAAGTCAAGGAAAGCATCAAAAAGTGAAGGCCCATCCCTTAAAAAAAAAAAGTGGGGGGAGGAGGGTAAAAAAACGAAGGCCCATCCTGAAAAGCAAAGCAGACTTGTCAGAAGTTATTGACAACTTCACTGCGTGAGGCAGTGGGCTGGCTGACTGTTACCAGCTGTGCTGTGAACCTGCTCATTGTCATCATGCTTCACCAACGTAGCCCTCCTGATCTCAGCTGGTTGACTTTTAAAGTTAAACATCTAGAAAATACGTATTTTTTTCTATGCATATAATGTATGTATATACGCAGCGTTTACACATTTCTGTATGAAGGAGTTGGTATTAAATGTCAGAATTCTTTTTGCTAGTCTTGAACTTCAACTAGATTTCCAGCCTGAGAGATGTTTTCTAGGTCCATTTTCACAACAAAAACAGACATTGTCTTCTGCCTGTAAAATGCATTTGAGCAAATGTTGACCTTAACGGTGAAGGAAAGAGTGGTGGTGTTTGGATTTTCTTTTCCTCCCTCTGAAATCAAGGAAAAGAAGCAATTCAAATGTTAATTGAGGAATTTGTTCCTGCAAAGGGTCAGTAGCTGGGGCTGGTACTTAAAAGTATTTCTTTCTCTTAACAAAAATAAATACACGGTGCAGTTAGCATTAAGTAGTGCAATTTGGTGCCTCAAATGGTTTAGAAACTTAAAGCATTTTCCTATGATTTTTTGACACTGTAAGGTAATATCAGCAGTCTAATGCCATTCAGCTGACTTTGAAAAATGACCCTGTAAACTCTTCCTTGTTATTGCATTTTGGAGGGCTAGATTATACTAAGTGCCAAGCCCTTGTCTCCTACTGAGTCAGGGTGAGTTGAGCATGCATAGGAGACATTTAACATGGACAACCAGGCTTTGTGTTTTTTTAAAGACTAACGTGGGATGACAGATAGCTTGAGATTTACTACTAGATAGTTTATTTATATAAATGCTTTGCACTCCTGACAATGCTGGCTGAACAGTGTAAAATCTCTTTGTATCTGGTTTGCAGGGTATCCATGTGTTGCTATATTCTTGTTTTCTACAGGAGTAAGATAGATTCCTGTTCGTTATCACTTTTGATTCACACCCATGTTAAAGAATGTTGGCTAGCTGTTTCTAAAGACAGCAGAAGAAATGCTTGAGTGATGGAGGGCACTTCATGGCAGCCTTGCTGAGTGCTACCCTAGGTAGCTCAACCAAACCCCTCAGCTGTAGGCCGGTTACTGCTGTGTGAGCGATACCAAGCTCACAGTCCTCTGTATGAGGTAGCCTCCGTGCTGTAGTCTGTAAAATGATGACAGTAGCCTGTAACTTGCTGAGCTGCAAGTGAAAAAAATAAAACAGACATCTCGGTAGCCAGACTTATTCTGATCAGTAACTCTCCTGTACGTGTAAAGCTACTCTAAGTTTTGTTTTTTAGGAGTGTGATTTTTTTTTTTTTTTTGACTGAAAATCTAGCTTGACCTTTAAGATGTATGAGAACGCAAAATTGATCAAGAAACCCAACAGCCTTCAATCCAAAATCCATCTTGGATTAAGTATGGCAGTGAATTGCTATATACATCCGGAATGTTCTTTCTCATGTCTGATATTCCGTGTAGTGCTGGCCACCTCCAACATGTTTCTAAAGAAACTCTTAATAAATAAACTAACGTGTAACGTGTACTCTGTTTCTTTGCAAATTTAGCATTATCCGTGATTTATTTTTGTTTGTTTACATAGAAATCTACTGCTGGTGCCAGAGCTCCGTGATTTCTATCAAAAGGTAAGAGCTACTTTGTTCAAAGATACCTGAATGATATTTGTCAGTTCAATATAAATCTGGTTTTAAAAAAAGGGTAACAATGATACATAAAAACAAAATTTAATGAAAAGAACTCGCATTATGGGTGAATTTCATGAATCATGTAAAGGTGTGCATAAAAAATTGAATATGTACACTTTAGATCTCAGATCTAATAAATATTTCATTGGATTAAGAAATGCACTCTTGAAGCTTACCTGTATATAAAACATAAGGATGCATTATGGAGGTAAGTAAGGTACTCTGTCAATTAACACACTTGTGTATGTCTGTCACTAAATATATACATATATCTTTTGAAATTGTACAACCACCTTAAGTCTAGTAATTTAACAATGTAAGCCTTTGAGTAAAACTAACTGCTGGGGTCACTAAATACTTGCATAACGTAAACACCATAGAAGAGCAATGTAACTGGGGGATCTGCTAATACACACACTGAAAATATGACCTTAATGCTTGAAGTTGTCATTATAGGTGTATGCTTTGGAGGTGGCAGAGGCTTGATTCTGCCATCACTGAAATCAGAGCTGAGATTGCAGCTGACTTCAGTGAAAGCAGAGTAAGTCCAGTGCCCACTTCTTTTGACAGGCTTGCGGTCAAACCCCAAATAAGGCTTTTTGCTGCAGGCTTTAGAAAATCCTGCTGTCCAGAAAATGCCTTTCTGGGTCAGCCCCCCCACCTGGATGGGATGATGAGGCTTTTGGGAAAGGCCTCACCTTGGAATAGTGTTGAACTTCTAAAAGTCTGTGTCATGTCACCTGTCCTGCCTCCTGCCAGTGCAATGTTTCTGGAGGTGGCTCCCTTTGGCATTAGGTTGTTTTTGCTTTGGGTTTTCTGTAAAGGTGTTCCTTCTGGTCAAGTCTGAACCATTTATTTCAGTTCAGTCTCCCATTTACAGTGCTCAGAGGAGTGTTTTGATGGGAAGTATCAATAACATATTGAATGTTTCTGTGGACTGGATTTGAAAAGCCTAAGCACCAATAATCAGCTCCATTTCTTCAAATTTTATTGATAGTGCATTAGCAGATGAATATTGCTTTTGTAATATCCAATACCAAGTGCGTGAAAGTGCTAGCAATTCAGTGTAATAGCAGGGAAATGACCAATAAAGCAAAAGAAATGTTCACATCTGAACAAACGGAGTGATAAACTGAGTTATCAGCCGCTGGGGTGAAGAATTCTGCAATAATTCTTTAGGAGTAATGAGAAATAGTAAAGAATAGAAGCGTGTTTCTGTCACTTCAGAATGAGAATGGTTCAGCTTGTTTTGATACAGATGTTCCTGTTAACATTACTTTCGTCTACCTGCTTATCCATTTTGTGTGGTTCTATTCTTTTGGGTTCAAGCTGCCTTGAGGTGTTATGGGGATGGAGGGGACAAGCATTTCCAGTGGTGGAATCATCTTAACTGATAATATCAGCAGTGTATGATGGGGTCCAAGGACGAGGTACCAAATTCTAAGCTAATCTTACTGCCATAGGTAGTTTTGAACAGTGAAGAAACATGTGTATGTGATAAAGTTCTGCTAGCGTAATTAATATCGTAATTTGTCTCGCAGATTCTGTGAAGGCTTTGTGGCCATGTTTTGCATGAAAACTGTGTGTGTGTGGTGGTTGTGGTTTTATACTGATGCGGCTGGGATCAGCAGCTACTTAAAGAATCAGGAAAATTATAACTGCCTTGTGAACGTTGAGGTGTAATGCACACAGCTTCTTACACATCCTTCATGCCAGCCCAAACTTATCTTGAATATTTGTTACCAGTTCATAATGTAGCAGATGTTGCATATTTTCTGTGCTTTTCCTTGCTGCTAAACAAGGCTGTTTCTTTCCCCCAGTTCCAAATAAAAATGCTCCAAAAAAAAAAGTGAATCCAGTTCTCTTACCCACACTGTAACATCCAATATTGTTGAGTGTTCTGAGGTTTGAAGATGAAAGAAACGGGCCATAAGTTATGGAGTTAGAGGACAATATAAACAAAATGACCTTTGGTATCATGCTTGCCGTATTCTGATGAATAAATTGAGTTCATGTTTAACATTCAGATAATATTCTTGGCAGAGCAAAACATTGCCACATTAAATGTTCAGATCAGAAATGTTAAATGCAGACTAAATTAAGTTGGATCTTAGGACAGCAAACTTAAAAATGAGTAACATGTGGCGATATTAGATTTAACAAAGAAATGTTTCTTTTTTCCTTTTCTTTCTTTCTTTTACTTTTTTCTTTTTCTTTTCTTTTTTTACTGTAAGTTTAAAAGTATAAAGATACACATGCCACAGTGCAGTGCCAGGAACGTTAACTGCTTTTGATCTCTCTCTTCAGATATTAATGTCTCCCCCCGAACACACCCCTTGTTTGGCGTCTTAAGAGTTTTCATACCAATAAAGATGCAGAGAACAGCAGTCTTTGCTTCTGTTTCTTAAGCTTGTTTTCTTAGTGTTGCATGATCTATGCCCTGAAGAGGTCAATTTTAATCAGCCCCCAGGCACTGCTTAACGTTTAGGGCCAAATTTTCAAAGAAGGCCTCGGCTGGATTTTGATTAGTGAGTGTGTGATCGTTTCTTGCACTGCTGAGCCTCCCGAACACATGTATGTTTTTGCCTGCCAAAGTACAGTACTGAGCTCTTTGAAGTGAAGATGTGGTCGTCCACGCTACTGACATGTGCGTTCTTTGTTTGCAAATCGGGTAGTTGCACATCTGTGTGTATCTGCCATTGATTGTGGTTGTACAGCTGCACCTGCGTTTGATTGTGGGTATGAAATGGTAGGTATGGAGCTGGAATTTATTTTTGGAAATGCAGTACTAGTTTTCTGTGAGATTAGAATGATTCTCAGTCATTCCTGGTTTGTTGTTTTTGCAATTTAATCTTCTGGGAAGTATTATACTCTGTAGAAATCTTCATTTTGCTGGCACTGAGAGCTACAAGTAACTATTGTGCTAGTATTTTAATAAAAGGTTCCTCGGCTTCATGGGAGCACGGAGTTCACAGGGAAGGTACACAAATTCAGTCCATTAGTCATTCAGGCTCAAGCAGTGTTTAAGGCAGCAGGAACTTCGCGCACAAGGCTGTTTAGGTATCTGTGATGACTTCTCACCATTGTAATTCCTGTAGGAATGCCAAGCACCAGTGTAGAAAAATGCCTCTTGCAAGCCACAAATGTCGGTGCTAACACAGAAAATCATGTCCAAAGTAGTACTGATTTACAGAAGTATTGCACGGTAACAATACCCAGTGCTTTGATACCGCTCCGATGTGCTGCAGTGAGGGCGAGACTGCTCGGGTGTATCACCGGTTATTGCCTAGGCATGTGGTTATGTTCTGACAGACTCTAAATGTTTTAGTCAAGATCAGGACTCATTGTCTCCCTTAGAGCAGAGGAATCGGTGCCTGCCTGAAGGATTATTTCAGGCAAATATCCTGGTGTTAGAGAAATACAATCAACGCAGTCCAACTAGGAACCTCAAAGCTGAAGTGGATTTCAGAATTATCTTTTTTTTTCTTGTGCTTTGAGAATTCCCTTTGTAGTTCTCCATGCAGACTTTCCAGACGACCCGCTCGGGAAGGATATTAGGATCCAGGGCATGGAAACCAAGTATGTTTTAGGAGCAGACTTGTCAACAGGAGCCGCAAGGCCCCTTTCTTCACGGACTTCTCTTCTGCTTGTAGCACAAGCAGTGGGTTGCGGTCCTGCCCTGCGTGCCAGCAGCAGCAGCTGGAGCGTAGCCTTGGCTTCACTGCAAGAGGAAACAGGCCTGTGATGACTTAAAAACTGGGCAGGTTGGAAGGGAGCAATTCACTAGTAAAAGTTCATAACCATGCAATTATGGCACAGTGATTGGGCAGGCTGAAGTTCCTTGGCTGTTTGAGGCTCTCCGAGACACATACCAGCCTCTGAGAAATTCTGTATTCAGTTTTAATTCATTTCAGTCTTACTTGAAGGTTCAGTTTTTGGCATGCGTAACTACAACAGAGCTTCAAAGAGCGTGCAGCCAGAAAGCTTACGGAGTTGCCCAAGACTTCCTCTGTATGTGTTCATGTATGTGTTTGCAAACTGAGGCATGTCCTGCAGGACACGCGCTGTGACTCTCCAAATTCATTCACTTGAAAAATACTGGGTTTGTATGTAAGAATTTGGAACATAACTAGCGTGAGGAAAAGAAATGCGTGGTCACGAACATAGCTGCAAACTGATCTCCCCACCCAGCTTATCCCGGACACTGCCGGCAGCTGAAAATAATATGTAAAGAATTGTTAGCTTTGGGAAAGACAGAAATAGCATCCCAAGTCCTCGCGGAGGCTAACAGTATCTTTGTGAAGTGCAATTAGCTTTGAAAATTGTCGTATGGTTTGTAATAAAAAAGAACTTGAACAGAGAGAAAAAGAATTGGAATTCTAATAAATAAGAACAGGAAAAGGCAATCACTATGACTACTTTGCTTTTCTGTCTTTCAGTCTGAAGAGGATCTCAGCTGTGTGCTGCATTTCTTTAAACTTTCTGAAATTATGCAGAGGCTTTGAATTAGCTTTAAGATGCAAGGAATCCTCTGCGATCTTGATGGGGCAGTTTGTTTCGAAAAACAGCAAGTGAAACAGAAAAACCCTTCAGAGTACCTTACTGACCTCTGTTAGGGGTAATATTTTTTTGTCATTGTTTTTAATGCTGCTTATCCTCGGCTGCATCCTGCGCTGCCTGAGCAGTACCTGGAGAATCAAAGGAAGCAGCTAATAGGTGCTGCCTTATGCGGCCTCTGCTGGGCACGGCGCCGCTTGAGCTGTGCCTGAGCGCGGGGCTGTGCAGGAGCACCTGTCACTTAGGGTTACCGCTACGCTCGCGTCTGCAGAACGAGAACAGAAAGGCTGGAACGCTTCTGTCATGGTGCTGACGTTCAGTAACAAAACCGTACTGGTAATGAATAATGCCTACTGTACGACAGAAGGAAATTGTGTTTATTTTATAGGCCTTAAAGTTATTCTGTCTACTTGGCATGAGACACCCCAAATTCTCAGTAAATTTTTTTTATCATTTGCGCCGACTCTCAAGTTCTGGCTTTGGTGCTAAAGAAAGCAGGCAGCATTCTTTCACTCGGGCATTTGGGATGTGTACTGTGGAAAACAGTTCTTCTGATACAGAAGGTAATGAAAAGTCTCCCACCACTGAAACAAAAACGTGTTACTAGAAGCAATGACAGCTTGTCAGACTGAAAAGGAGGATAACTTTCAGAGATGCGAAAGAACAAACGCCATGTGAATTGAAATATGTATGACTTGACTAGAATGACTTGACTTAGAGCTGGAAATATACTTGGTAGCTTGGTTTTTGGTTTTGCTGCTTTGTTCCACATGGTGAAGCTGCGTTTGGATGACCATAGGGATTTTAGGAGAAATTTAAGCAAATGAATGCATCGGCTGAAAGATGAACATAGGTCAGATTCTGTCACACTAAGCCCTTACCAGTACTTTTGACACTGGAGAACAATTAGAAACTTGGATAGAGCAGAATGGATCCCATCAACTCTGAATCTTAAATAGAGGAGTCTCTTGCGATTATGCGTTTTGTTTCTTCCCCTAGCTAGGGCCAAGACAACTTTTAAAGCCACCATTTACTTGTGCCCTGACACTCACAAAGCGAGAATTTGCCTTTGCCCACAGGCATCAAGCCCACAGGCCTATCTAAGCCTCCTTCCAAAGTCCTGCTGATAAGAGGAAAAGATATGTCATCCTCAGATATTACCTCAAACATCTCAGTTGCTCTATGGCAGCTTTTCTGATACAAAATCATGTCTAGCAATAACTATTGCTGTCGCCTATTGTTGCGTTGTAACGGTCTTGTCTGGTTTCCTTCCCAGGGCTTCTGGGATTGCACCATCAGTGGCCAGACTCTGTCAGCCCTAAGGTGCGGGTGAGCCTTAGGCTCTTTAAACCCCTTAACTTGAGTCCTGATGTCCCAGCATCCTGAGCATGCTTCCTTGCCTGCCTCCCCCATGTATCTTCAGAGTTTTCAGGCAAGGACTGTGCCAATAGTGGAAGCAAGGCTTAGGGAGTGAAACAAATACAGTAGGTAATATTAGGTCACTGTAGGAATGAGGATGAACTCTTAGACTTTACTGGCCTAGGCTCAGTCTCTTGCAAGTTCAGAGCAGACTCGGGAAAATAAGAAACTCCCAGGTATATTTTCAAAACCATGACAGGGCACAAGTTGTTCTCCCATCATTGCTCTCCTCTTCTCTAGGAGGGCCCGTAAGGGCCCAAATCCCTGTTCATATCTATTCCTAATGAACTCTACAGCATCAGTGGCTGGCATCCTTCACCCCTTCTGCTGCATGGCTGTACATCCTCACGGAGAAGGAGACTGAGGCTATGCCAGCAACAGAAATCTAAGAACTAACTGAACACGAAGAACTAACACGTTCATAGCTGCTAAGCTTTGTAAGATCATACTATGATTTCATGTGTCAAATAGAAAAGGCGTGAAGATGGTCACATAGGTTGTTTTGGAAGGGTAAAGTCAAAACATGGCACTTAATGTCACTAAATATAAAACGTTTTTGGGTGTCATACTAATAACATTCTTTGTGTCCTCCTCTTATGAGAAAATGTGATTGATAAGTTATTGAAGAAACAAGGCTATTGAGAATTAAAGTATCTTTTAACACTACTTTAGCTACTTCTGTTCTTGAAATGCATCTTTTTGAGTTGGTGACGGTTTTAATTCTGTTGTTCCTCCCCATTTTTGGTTGAGCGGCGCCATGACCCTGCTGCGCCCATTGAAATCAATGGAGGTAGAGGGTGGAGGTACCACATGCTGGTTTTGGGAAGGGTGTTTTTCCCTTATCCACCAAGCCCTGCGGAAGATTGCATTCTCAATTTGGTCCTGAGCTCTGTAACAGGTGACCTGCTAAGCCTGAAGCCATTGTAATAAAGCTGTCAAAATGTACAGCAAATTTGGACTCCCTACAAGCAGAATTTGAGAGCTGTCATCACACAGAAACCTTTGGTTCTGTAAGTCACATTCTATAATGTACAGTTCAATGAACAACATGTTAATGTTCTGTTTTCTAAATGTTGTTTTGACATTTAAATGTTCAAAACCATCTTGAGTTAATTAAATGTAGAAGCTTCTAAGTGAATGGAGTGTGCTGACAACTCATCGTCTAATTACCCATAATTAGGAGTAAAACAACATTAGCTAATAGAAATAATAAATAATTGTGATAGGGAAGAAAATTCAAATGTGCTGTCCAGCAGCATGGCAATTTTTCTCCCAGGCAGAATTCATACGTGAAAGCCCTGCGTACAGGTCTATTTAATCACAGGCTGTACACGCATCGGCATTTTTCACTGAATGGTTTAGGTTAATAAGAGCTGCTCTGAGAACTGAAAATATTGAACGATGTTTTAGGCTGATGAATTCCAGAGGTTGGGGCATGTTCGTTGGAACAAAGTAACGATAATAAGGACAAAATAGATCAACAAGGGGTTTGCAGAGACTAAGATATTTTTGTCGTCTATTCGTCTGGTCAACACCATTAAAAGGGTGGGGTGAATCAAGGGAACTAAGTCAATTTGGCTTTTTTTTATCAGTGTTCTTCGCCAGTTGTTAGCTGACAGATTTTAATGATGGAGAAATCAAGTGTGGGCAAGTTCATGTTGTTCACTTACCTTCAGGATGGTTAGAGAGACAATGTTGTTCAAAGACATTTTGCCTGTCTGTTTATCACCAGGAGCATTTTATTTACTTCTGGAAATGGAAAACATCTGCTTCTTGATGACATAAAAATAATACTTTGTAGTAGTTGAAACTTAGTGTATGTTGTTTTTGTGTGTGTGTATAAAGCTAGGGAGAAACTTCAAATTTCTGCACTTTCTTCAGATCTGTGGTTAATGAAGTGTTTGTCCTCTTTCAGTCTAACGAGGTATAGTCTCAGCAGGAAAATGGGTTCCTTGCCACAGGCATCACTAGTTGCTGCCGTTCTTTTTTTTTTTCCCCTTACATACTTAAATTGTTTTTAAGAAATGCTTTATTTAACAAATTTGTGAGATGGCAGTAATCTTCCTGTATTTGTTATGGCTATGTTACTTTTCATGTATGTGTTACATGAACATATAGCAAACAATTTATTAAGTATATCGTGTGCTTGAAATAATACAAATTGAAACAAGTGGATTTTGAAGAGGGTGACCCATTCAGTTATATGTATTCCTTCTATTGCATGCCTAGTGTGCACGTATTTGCCATAATTGCTTACAGAAAGAGAATTAGGAAGATAAACGCAAACAAAAAGCAACTAAGTTAGGGCTAATGCCCAGCTGGGGATTCCACCTAGAAAAATCTATAGGATTTCTTCAGGAAGATGTACAGATAGAAGTGACAACGATATCAGTATGAACACAAGGTAACGGACATACGAGTATGTAACATAGGTGCGTGTCTAACAGGCCTGCTGCACTGAAAAACACCACAAAGAACCCACAAAATAGCCATTGACAAAGAAGAAAGCAAGAAATTATGTCTTTTTGTATCAAAAACTGATCTTGGTAAGAATGGAATCTGAATTAATGGTCACCTCTGCTATGCTACAATCATCATTCTAATGTTTTTGTTTTGCTTACAAAAAGTGAAAGGAGGAAAGATGATTATAAGGTATTCCAGTTGAGACTCGAAGACAGCTTTTTCATAATTATGTTCCGATTTCCGTTACAACTTCTCATTTTCTGAGATCAATTTTTGCTTCAAGAGTTGATCCATAGATACTACCATGAATATTTATATTTAGAGAATGAAGCAGGAGCGTTTGTAAATCCTAACCCTCTTAATTAATGCCAGTCTTCAAGGTTGTGTTTCCTGGTGATTGATAATAAAAAGGTTTCCGTGTGGCATGGTATCCTTTGCAGCATGAATCATACACGACCATAAAATTGTTAGCTACATCATTATGGCTGAGTGTATTGTACTAAACGAGCACATACCAGAAAATGAAATGAATGTTTTATGTGTTCTCTCAGCTAGATTCACATAGTGTGCAAAATGTACCTCTACGAACAAATCATATCCCTAAATGTGTTTTTTAAAGTTTGCATAATTAATTTGAGTACACTTTTTTACTGCTGGAACACAATGAATTTAATTCCATACGTCTTTATTTTACGTGCGGAATGGCTGAGAGCTTGGCTTGGCTGTCACGTGAATAGAGCTGATAACACGTGTGTGTTTTGCTGATTTCAATAGCATTATATACATATGTAAGGATCTAGAAAACAGTGACTTGGCAAGAAAACTTGGCAAGAAATTTTCTAGACCGGCTATAATTAGATTTTTTAAAAATAGCCTTCTGATTATAATTATTTTCCCTTTAAAACAAGGTAGCTTTCTATGCTGTGTGTGGTGGCCAGAAATATCTTACAGGAATTATTTTCTGACTTGATGCTCAGTGACTAGACCCGTGGCCACGTGTCCTACGTGATGCATTATTTTTTCTCTGTGATGGCCCCCTGCTGCAACCTGGGAGATGTAATCCAGGTAGGAAGATCTATTTACAGCAGAAGAACATACAGGGTACTATTAATCTGACATAACATTTCCCATAAAATGTATTGGTGCCAAAGACAATACCTGAAGCACTTTCCTTGGTCTGAACTTCCCTTTGGGATCTGTACGATACAAGTAGGAATAATCTTGCTAAGGTAAGTAAGCAATTGGATGATCAGCAAGGATCCTTCAGCCTGCACCTAGTGGCTGATAAATCACATCACATTCATGCATTTTTTTTTTTAAGAAATGTGTCCTTAAATAAGGCATGGTATTGTTGGTCCCACGTTGTTCTTGCAATTTTTCTGGCATTAGATGCTGCTTCTTCCTACTCTTTTCACTTTGGTGTCTGTATAGCATCTTTGGTGTTACGATAGTGAGAACTGGACTCAGTGCTTTTTTTGAAGATCAGATGAAGATCTTCCTTTGCAAAAACTGATGAAGGCCTGCGTGAGGGTTTTTCAGGACTTGACGGCACCAGAGAGGTACATCTAGGTTGGCAGATCCAAAAGTACTTGGCATAGAGCCAGTCCTTCCTTGAAAACTTCCAGCACAAAAAACTTGAAATCTTTGCAGATCTTGCAGGGTTTGTTCTTTTTCTTATGAAGTGGAAGGTCTAAATATAATAGAGCTGGATCCCAGGAACATGATGGGACAAATCTGCTCCGAATCATGAATTACACACTTAAATAATAATTCTTCTTTGAGATTAATTCTATTCCATGTATACTACATTAAAAATATTTCTGGTGTGACACTTCAGTATCATCTTCTATCCACCATCAGTCACCTTTGCATTTTGCACAGTACCGCATCCTGACGAATAATAGTCCTTTCTATCAAAGCTGAAGTGATAGAAATCCCTCATTCTGCACGTGCAGTTACAGTCTGTTTTAAAAGGGAACAAATGAAATCCAGAACAGTCTGAATATACGGGGAAGTGGCAACTGTTTAAAGTAAAATCCCAAAATCAGTTTATCTACGCTACCAAGTTTGGCCTGTAGTCGATGCGGGTGCTGTGTTGAATATCGCTATAAATATTCCCTCTGAGCACATGGAAACAGGTGTTACAGAAATCCCTCAGATCACTTGCTTGACCTGTTAATTAGGTTTCACTGTTTACCTATGGCAAATGCTGGGGTTTACTCGGTACCGAGAGTACCCCATGTTTGGATTTGTCCCCTCCCAAATTACCATGATTTAAAACCTTCTTAATCTGGAAGGGATTGATAAAGAAAGAATTGGAGACTTTATTTTTCCAGTGTAATCCCATCTGCTATAGCAGAATCCTCTGGATAGAAATCGTTAACTTCCTGTTACTGTAACTGGTTTTTAATATCATCTTGTGTATCATTGTTCCTACTTTTCATTTGGTAGCCAGCACTACATAATTAGTACATTAGCGAGAACTGTGCGATATTAATTCCCTTGTATTTGTCTTGAATTTGCAAGGAGCAGATTAGTACAGAAAGGCTGCTTGTCCCTTTAAAACAGAGAGAGAATGTAATTACCATATCATTTTCTTTCTTCCCCGAGTTTTGTTTTGCCAAACAGAAGCAGAGGAGAGACCGAGAGCTGCTGGGGTTTTGTGAGGAGGGGCAATCTGCAGATCAGTGCAGGTTTTAGGAACTGCACTAAAAACATAGGTGCAGCTAGGCTGGTACCGGATGTTGTGAGCGGAGGTAGGAGGCGGTTGGGTTTTCTGTTGTTTTTCGTGGGTTTTGCCTGAACCACCTAATTAATTATTGACAAGCTTGCTGAATTGTTTGTCAAATTAAAACAAAGAAACTCCTGAAGAAGAAGTCTGTTAGGATGATTGTCAGGAAAAAGCCCAAACTCTGGACACACAAGGTCAACTAAAGAGAGATTTATGCACTTAAGAGCTTGTCTGTTTTCCCACCTACATTAGCCCAATATAATATTTCACATCTGCCCTCGTGCTTTGCTTTGTTTGGCCCCGGACCACTGCAGGCAAGGTAGCAGCAGTGCTGAAGAAGTCACGGCGTTCGTTATTCACATCTCTGGGAAAGTGTCAGAGCGAGGAGCTCCCCCTGCGTGATCCCCAGGGAGAGCAGCAGCCCTGAGGGCCCTGGGGAGCGCTGAGGGACCTGCTGGGTGCCAGCCCCTTCTGGCTGTCCCTGGCCAGGAAATGGAAAGCCGCCTCTTGGTGGGGAGAAAGGGGAAAAAAGATGGGGGGGGAGATGTCAAACTTTTTTTTTTTTTTTAGGGAAAGCACTTTAAGGAATGTTAACAAGGTTTTAGCAGTGCCTTGTAGCCAGCCCTGACGGTGGTTGATTTTCGCTTTCTAGTTGGAGGGGAGGAAAACAGGAGGATTTTCCAGGGCAATTGGTGGAGGCAGGGGGCTGCCTCTCCTGCTTGCAGCTCTGGCCATGGGGAGACAATAGATGCTTTACCATAGAAAATGTAGAACTCCGAGAAAAGGGGGGTTTTCCTTTGGAAGTCCTCAGATCTGCCGGTTTCACACTGGCTGTTTTACTCTCTAGCTGCTCACGAGCAAATTTGTCTGAAGCCCTTTGGTAATCAGATGGGAAAAAAACAGCTCTCAAAATGGCAGTGCGGTCTCCTCAGGAATGCAGAGTTCAGCATAGCACTGCAGCAGGTATCTTTACACCTTTCTGCTGAACCCATGTCTCACACAAATGTCACAAGTCACTCCTTTTTTAAACCAAGTGTGCCCGCTTCTGTCCTAATCCTGGCCTCTGGGTAATAGCACCCAAACTGAACTAAGAATTGCCTGGCAGGTTTCCAGGCACTTCCCTTTTCCTGTACTACGTATCTTGAATATTTTTTGCTGTACTTTGCACACGTTTAATGCTTAAAAAGAAGGGAGCCTTTCTTGTGGCAGTCACGCAGAGGTGCCTTTCACAAAGTGACTTACCTTCTGTCGGGGACGTTTGCGGGGAGGCAAATTGAATTAGAAGGAGGAGAGATTCTACTTTACTGAAGATAGGACTGTGAATTCGAAAATTAAGCAATTTATTCCCCTGCTAATACATGAACAGAATTCCTATCAGCAGCAGTGGAAACTGTGCACATGAAGAAAGAAAATCAGAGTGGTAAACCTAGCTATGGCAATATTGTTTTCAGTGTATTTACACAGGATTAATGGTATTCTAGAGACAGCTGCGCAAACCCTGACGTCTCTTCAGTAGTGTGCATTTTAATGCATATGAAATCACAGCAATTTACTGCTCGTGTTTGTTTAATTGAATAATATTATATATATTAATTTTTATATTTTTTATATTTTTATTCAAAATTTTAAAGAAAACTTTTGCCATGGTGATCGGTCTTGTGATCCAGAGCCTGGGCTCGTGGCACGGAGGTGTCAGCCTTGCAGCGAGCCCTGGGTTGTCCTCCTGGGTCAGTGCTGCACGTTGGGGCCCGAAGAGCCCCCAGCTTGCCGCTTCCGCACGAGGGGATGCGCTATGTAACGCAGCAGAAGGCTCAGCTTTGCTAATTCCTGCTTCGTTTGGAGTCTAGTTGTGTTTGGTGACGCTCCTTGGAGCGCAGTGTATGTGATTCCAGTTTATTTTTCTCATCTTAAAGGTTAGGCAGGAGGAGTGCAGTGGAAGTACATGACAGTTCCTAACTACCCTGAAGTTTCAACATAGGAGGGCAAAGAGATATTCCCCTTAAGATTACTCCTCTAATTTCAGTGTTGTTTTGCTTTTTTTCCTCAGTAGTAATAGAAAGGCAGAGAGAAAGCTTCCTCCGTTTGTTCCCTTCCCTCTGGACAGTGAAGGGTTCTAATTGCACTAAGACCCCCTAATACTGACTTTAAAATAGCTTCCCTGTGCCTATAGAAGGCTGACCCCTCTCAAACCACTGCAGGGGGAATAAGCTGCTCTTTGAGGGAACATCCATGGCTTTCCAGCTTTGACCAGCGTGGAAGTTTTCTGAGTGATTGTTTTGGTTGAGTTAATTCCTCTGCTGCTCTTTTCTGTGTTGCCAGCAGAGAGAATACTATTACAGCACTTTCTTAACAGGAACACTCTGTGCCAAAGGTTTTAAAGTGTTTTATTTTAATGTCACAGATGATTAAATGCTTTAGTGTGACTGACAAGCTTTAGTAAATTTGTGCAAATTAGATATACTAGCTCTTAGTAAAATAGATTTTCTAAACCTGTTTTGTGTGAGAGGAGAACAAGTAGCTAATGATAGTAAAGTACATTAAGATGCTGGCAAATTAGAAAAAGCCACTTGCGGCTTAGCAGCAGCTCTACGACAGCGTTCTGCGAGAGGCAGGAGACCACTGGTACAGCAGAAACACCCACAGGTTGTGCGGCAGTGTCACTGCCCTCGCTGAGCTGAGGCTTCATCCACATCAGGATGTCCTCCAACTTGCTGGTGGGAGCAAAACCCGTGCTCTGTTCTCCCCTTGCCTCTTCTCGGGATGTTGGCACCAGGGGAGATGCCAGCGGCCAAGACGAGTATAAAAGCTGTTGTAATAGGCAACAGTAAAGCCTCTCTGTTGGTGCTCCTTACTGTGTTTTCTCAGGTGGACACAGACTTACTGCCGAAGATCCAGGAAAGAAGGGCTCTATTAGAGGCCCAAATCAAGATTTTTGGGGTTTGGTATGGCTTGGGGGGAGGGCAGGATCCCTGCACTAATGACGAAAGCTGTGCTCCTGTTTAGATGCATTGTCAGTAGGTGTTTCACAGCTAATGAAGCTGCTTGCTTGTGTTCGACCTTCTAGCAAGCGAAGCATGGACGGCCTCCGCTTGTCTGAGCTCCTAGCTGCAGGTCTGGAATCACGGGAATTCGCCAACAGTCAAGGGAACTGAAACCAGCTTCTGGCCTAGGCATGCAACTGTGTGTTTGGGTAAAGAGATGGTGCAGGGGACTTGCTGCCTTGATTCTGAGCTGGCCTTGTGTGGCTGTAGTTGCATGCGTGTGTCTGACGGAGTATTTGGGATCCTTGTGATGCGGAGGCATGTGGAGCAGTGGAGGAGCTCAAGGAAGCAACCCCCTGCATTGGCAGCAAAGGGCAGCTCCTGCGGAGCAGGAATGCCTCGTGCAGGGTGCAGGATGGGTCTGCTGCGGCTGCCTCATCACCATCATACAGAGCAGCCTCTGGAAAGCGGGTGCGTGGGTCTGGGCCCCTCTAGGCTGCGGGAGACCTGACGTCTCATTCTGCTGCTCGCCACAGGAGGGAACGGGGCGCGTCTTGTCAGCCTCCGCGTTCCTAATGCACCACCAGGGCTCCTGCGTTTGGCAGCGGGCCGAATCTCAGAGCTGGGTACCACGTAACCTGAGTGAGGGCTGGGAGGGATGGAGCTGCCCCACATGAACAGAGTTGTATTGCTTTTTGACACTTTCCTTGCAAAAAATAAAACTAGGCGCGCCTGTATCTGTTTCCCATTCTTGGTGGGTAAAAGGTGAAACAGAAGCACCTTGCAGAGGAAGCCTTTTATTAGGTGTTTGCACTGCATCCAGCCTGAACAGTGTTCCAGCTGCAGCCACATTGCAGTACCGATAGTCACATATGGTAGGTGCGTTCCGGGCCTGAGCATTAATAATAGGTGTTATCACTTGATGTTTGTGTCACTGTAATGCCAGTCGCTTGTATGTGCTGTTAATGATAAGCGTTTCGTTTTCCTTAAAAATAACACGTTGTAAAGGAGCGTTTCAAAGTTAACAGTCTCTGAATCTCCCTTCAGGATGAAAGCAGGGGAGTGCATTTTATCATTAAATTATGACCTAATAAGAAGAATAAAGGAGTCTTAAGGAAAAAAGCGTTATTAACAACATTGTCTTTTTGATCTATGGAAAGATAAGTGTCCTCTAGTGGAGATAGTACCCTACTCCTCTGCTCTTATAAACCTTTGTTCTCTTCTGATGCATATTAAGCACCAGATGAAAAATTCTGTTTGTCTGTGGTCTAACAATGAAATACCTTGTAGGAAATGAAAAGGTCAAGCTTTCCCTGTCAGTGATTTATTATAAACAGTGCCTCCTTCTTTTATTTCCTGATACTTTGCATTTGGATTAGTGATGATACATCACCAGCTGCTAGATAAAATATGAAGTTGGGAAACTATGGTCAAACATTTCTGCTGAGGAATGACCCTGTAATCAGCTCCCAGCACACACAGGTCTCGCTTGATTTATCAACCCAAACCTGGGATTCTAGAGAGGGATGAATTAGTTTGAAGATATCTAAGGGATAATAGCTAAAGCCAAAAGAGCTGGAGGAAAACCGTTTGTCACTGCCCTGCCCTGCCCTCCTTAATTGCAGAAAAATTGAGAGTGGATACGTTAGGCACCCGATATAAATCATTGGTCAAGTAACCGGCGATGTATCAAGCGGGGGAGTTGCAGGCCGGCTTCTCTGCGCCTCGCAGGCAGGATGCTTGCAGTTCGGACACCAAGAGGCCGCTGGGCCAGTGTCATCTAATGGACATCTGTTCCCATGCTGACTTCACCTTGGCCTTCTGTGTGACTTCACACGTTGTGTTGTTCTTCCAGTTTCTGATGTTGTGCTATTTTAATTGTCGCTTTCTGTAGATTTGCATTTGGGGACCATTTGTCCTGTCTTTTTTTAGCTGAGGGTGTAACAAAAAAGGAATGTGCAGTTGCCCAACATATGTTATAAATGCTTATTCCCTTACTGCGGTACATTTTTGAAAGCTTAGTGTTTGTGGAAGCAATATTACCAAACAAAATGGAGATCTGTACCCCATGTTCGTATTCTTCTCATTTCTCTTTCTTAACTACATCTAACCCCCACCCCAAATAAATGCACGTGCTTAAATTTCTCAGCTTTACACACAGTTGAGGTAGTGCTTAACAATGTGGTTTCTAACACTGGGTCCATGGGCCAAGAAATGAGGCATGTGCCTGTACGGGAATTCACAGGATTGAGGAACCTTCTGCTGTAAGCAGAATCCGTCCTTCCAATGCACATCAGGGAGCAATTAGAAATTAATCCGGACCATGTAATCTGTACATCTGAAAAAGCTGTGAGAAAATAACATTTCTTTCTGTCTTTCCATGTAATTATAGTTACGAGAGTTTTTGGAGGTATGGTCCAGAGAACACACAATGGTACTTCCCCTAAGCCAATATTTGTTCTTATTGCACATGGCTGTGCCTGTGCCTCCTTTTTGCTACATGACACAACTTTTCTAAAATTAATTTTGCAGCCTAAGTAAAAATCCAGTTGATTACTTCTCTGTTGGCTTATTTGCCACTTGGATGATGTAACCGCGAGTGTGGTGCAAAATCCATTGCAATGTGTAGACAGGTCGGTGTACTGCCAATTCCTTCAAGTGAGCAGGTAGGAGAGCACGTGGAATCTGGGATCTCTGGAGGTCGCCCCTCCTTCTCCTCAACCTGTTTAGCACTTTTGCATATGTTTTATGTGCCCTTGGATAGAAACTAAAAATATTAAGGGAGTTGGTGCTTGATTTCTACCCCGTTCTAGTAAGACTTAGACACTTAACTCCTTTATATGCTTGTTGTTTTTCTGGTTTTAAATTTCACCATTGCAGTGAAAGATTGGATGTGCTTAAGGACATTGCTGATTATGGATCAAAATGTCTTTAGAATTGGGTTTCAGTGAATAAAACATTAAAAATATTAGTTGCTCAATGTAAGTGCAATTTTTCAAGGCTAAGTTATGTTAACAGAATTTTTTATTAAATTGTGTTGTAATTCTTTTAAGCTAATGCATGAAAATGACCTCAGAATCAGATCAAATCTAGTTAAGAAGGTGATTATCTAAGTCCCTAAATGTCTTTCATCCAGAAGCTCTAAAGAAGGAACGAGACTTTATCCAGCCCAGAGAACACGAGCATCATAATTTTAACCACGAAGAAAATCAATGTAAGAAAAAAGACAGGAGAAAACAGCAACAAGCATTTGTCTATGCTAAGTGACTTTTGTCCCTTGTTATTTAGCATATGTTTATGGTGTTCTGAGCACTTATTTCCCTGCATGAACTTGAAGCCATGCTGCAGATTGCTACCCCGGGAGGAGAGTCCTTTAAGACTGAATCACAGGGGCACTGAAATTTTTGGTCGAAAACGTTTGTCTGCGTGCTGTAAAGGATAATGGAATTTGATTTCACAAAACGTATTTCATACTCAAGGTGTCCCAACCCACTCTACAGATGAACAAGTTAAATGCTGGAGAAGCGGTGACTGGGCAGGTAAATGTGGTGCGATTATGTAGTGGGCGATAGCTTACACGCAGCTGTGGACAATGGAAACGGGTTTTCTCTTTTATTACTGAGGGTCACCCAAGGTTAGCCCCTGTACTTTCTGAAAAGCACTCTGGGATTTCTAATTTCCACCTGGATGAGCACTAGAGACAGACAGAAAGGGCCACAGTTTAATGCTTCACCGAAAGGATGGATGAATGATTGTTGGATGATTAATGGCTGGTCTGCGCTGAAAGATGACAGCCTGTTATAATGGAGATAGCTAACATGTAATTTGCTGCATAGTGCCGTTTCACAGCCTCAGCATTCCCACGCATCGGGCATTTCATGTGGGTAAGAGACACAGCGGTGAAGACACAGTGTTTGGTCAGGGTTCATCCATGTGGTAGCAGGCGCCGCTGTGCTGCTGCTTGCGTGCTGCAGGCGGCTGCTGCGGGGCTGCCTCGTAGGGCTGGCAAACACCTCAGCATCCGGGAGGATTTCAGAGGGGACTGAGGTGTTTTATCACGTATCCGAATTTCTGCCCCCCTGGGCATGGTGGTATTTAAGATGTTTGATCAAAATCCTGCCTGAGTTCTGCCTGCAGACCGATGTAGCTGGCTGTGGTCAGGAAGCTGGGGCTGACACTGACAGCCTGTTGCGTCCTGGAACAAGGTCCCGAGGTTCTGATAACTAGATCACTTGTATTACTATCTGATTGCTTACTATGGAGTGGTTATTATAAAAAGAAAAAGCAACCACTGAACTTCACAAAAGGTTTGTTTGATTTGAATTTACTCCCTTTCCCACCCAAAAATCTTCTTTCCGTTCTGTTGATCTGGAGCATGGTTATCATCGGGTTCTACTACTGCATTTGTTTACAGCAATGCCATCCCAGCTGTACCCAAACCTGCTTCAGAGCCAAACTCAGAAGTTCATATCTGTGCATGCTACCCCAAGAGGGGTTCTCTGAGTTGAGGGCACAGAAATGGTTCCTGCCCGTTGGGTGACTGGTCACTGCTTGTGCCATTTTCACAACCATTAACACCAAACCACAGGCCTAATTTGAACTGGGTTCGGCATGAGCAGGTTTCTGTTGAATTACTCAAGGCATGTTACGCAGGCTCTGTCCTTCCGTGGTGGCTAGAGAAGGACATTTTATACTTCATCAAGGCTGAGTGGTACAGACAGGTGATACCTGATCCAGTGTGCAGTTGGCTAGCACAAAATTAACCCATCAAAAACTTCCGATCAAATCCGAACTGGCAGAGTGAGGTAAAACCAGACCAGTGCTTTATATCATGCGGCTGCGGACTCCTAGCTGGTACTGGAAGTCTTAAAGGCATCTTCACTGTATTGATTAATCATGGTTTTAGAAACCACTTCTACAACTTTGAAACGTTCTGATTAGCGATCTTTATGGGGAGTTTTATTAGAGAATTGAGTTGCTTTTATCCGTATCGTATTTCATAGAAACTGTTTTCCTTAAATTATCTTCTTTCTTCAGTATAATTTAAAAGGTGCTGAAAAATAGGAGGGCGTTTGTTTCTCTATAAGTAGCCAAGAATTTCAACAAGTATATACAAAAACTATATGAAATCATTTTGATCAACATTATATGGAAAAAAACCTTAGGTTTTCCAGTAAAGTTCACTTTTGAAATGTTAAAGACCAGAAAGCTTTAAATATCTTTTAATAAATAAGATTATCTATTTAATAAAAGGTACTAGCAACCACTACAGATATCTTATAAGCAAAGAAAATATGCAAATTTGTTGATTTGATGTTTTTCATTACCTTAAGTAAAAAGTTACTTACCCTATGTGTAAGTATTAAATATAGAAACCCAAGGGCCAGATTAACAGGATACGTAATGAAGACGTAATAATAGAACTGTTGATTTGTACTGTTTACAATTGGTTAGTTAAGGACTGCAAGGTCATGTTGAAAATAGCATTAAAATATTTCGGTATGTACCTACATCTTTTTATAATCTGCCAAGCTTAGAAGATCCTTTTGTGTATCTTTCTCTTACCTAAGGAATTCTCCAGTGACAGATTTATTTGAATTTTATTTAGTTTTTAATTAATAATGGATTTTTCACTTGTATGGATTATTGGTATTTTCAATAGTCATCGTTAACATAGGAACCATTAAAAAAAACAAACAAAAAAAACAATGCACTCTTGTGAGGCAGAGCCTGAGCAAAATTTAAGTTGCTTCGCATACCAGATGAGCAGTGCTTTTTAACTTAGGGTGATGAAGTGAAGCGTTCGTCGTATTTTATTTGTAAGAAGTCTAGATTTCATTATTGACGGGTTGTGTCTGTTCTTATTGCCCTTCCCGGGTGTTTCACAGTGGCTTACTCAACAGCTGAGGACCAAAAGAGGTGGAATTTGTGTTTGTGTATTTGGCTGTAGTGTTTTGTTTTTATGGCAAATTGTGCTATTAAGTTGATGAAAACAAATTGTTAGGATTTGAGAGCATTTCTGACTTTCATATCATCTTTGGTATCTTCTGTGTATCTTTATTGACTAATAAAGGCACCTGGCTTATATTCATTTAAGCAAAGCACTGTGAAGTGCTTTGTGTAGTTAATGATAGGGTTTCAAATCTCTGACCTGTAATGAGGTCCTTAGCTTGCCTGTTCAGGAAAATGGAGGCTTGGGGCACAAAGCAAAGACTGCCTTAGACGTTGACTGCAGCAATAACGTAGGTCAGCAGAATGGAAAGTTGTCATCTGGCTGAGGCTCCTCGGTTAATATCCCAAATATTCCTAAGGCACTGGAAGGTATAATCGGGTCTTTAATATAGCGGCATACTGCCACCTAACATCACATGATGCATAAATTCAGTTCGTCTTTACCGTAGATCCAGTCTGCAATCCTGCCTGCGTTTGAGGCTGTCCACCCGAAGTGTATAAATGTATTTGGTGGGGGTGATGTGTTGGAGGTACTTCTGCACAGGCTGGAACCATGCAATCCATTTGGATAACCGCAGCCCTTCTGGGGAAGGGTAAGTTCTCCTGAAGTAGATGAAATTGTCTCAGAATGAGTCTTAGGTCATCCTACTGGAAGACTTGCTGCCTTTCCTCTCCACATGCAGCCAGGCTCCTGCAAGGACAGAGGTAGCAAGGCCCTGACAAGCTGGGGGGACACATCCCCTCTGGGGTCCAGAGACAAGTCCCTGCCTTAAATCTAGTAGCAGAGTTACTGGTGGGATCGTTTCCTATCACGTCTCAGCCCTAATGGTGCTTGTCGGTTCCAATAGTTCAGAAGACAGGTTTTTGGTGAGATCCCTCATCCCTGACAGAAAAGAAACCGGGTCTGTTTACGTGAGCTGCTTGCCCAGCCGGGTATGCGAGAGGCTAGCAATCCTCACGAGTATAACCTAAAGGAGAATTAAGGGGCTTCAGAAGGGTGAGTGGAAGAAGTTGCACGCATGCTGTAGCCTTACAAGAGGCTACAAATGCCTATTAGGGCCTCTTGCGCTGTCACCGAGGTAAGGGGAATGTTTAGGCCCCAGTGGGCATCGCACAGGGAAAGCTCCTGAAGAGAGATGCTCAGAAGATGATGGCTGTGCAGGTACCAGCACTTCTCCCTTCACACGTTTAGAGGTTGTTTGACAATCTCCCGGTTGTCTATTGACACGTCCTGACCCTGTTTACTTGTAGGATCTGACAGGATCACAGCACTAATGCGACAGGCTGCAGTACATTTAAGGTAGAAATAGATTCACATTTCTACTTCAGTGCTCAGGTCAGTGGAGTCACTTCAGAATTGCATTTATATGGCCGAGAGGAGAATTTGGCCACTCGCCCACTCTCTCCAGCACATTAAACTTAAAAATAATTTAGCTAGCAGTTGTGAATACCCATTTCCTGCCAATAATTTTAGAACACCCCATTGCCAGGTGATATCTCTGACCTCACTTTGCGAGTCCCATCGTAGTGGTACCAGCCAGTGAGCCTTCCTGATGTTTCATTGTTAGCACTTGCCACAGCAGCTTTGCTGACGGTAGATTTAGTCACGTACACGATGGAGAGAAGAGCATTAAGTCCTCTCACGTGTGCTTGTTCTATAAAAAGTGAGGTCAGTCGCATTAACAGAAGCTTCTATTTTCTTTTTTGTATGCTTTTAAAGTAGATTTTACATATGTTTACATCTTAATGATGCATCTAACTGAATTAGGAAAAGTGTCCACTGGATGGTATGTGACATGTTCACGTGAAACCACAGTAATTAAGGAGCAAACAAGTGAGCAGAGCTCAAAATCCTTACTCTGCTTTTCATTTTGAACATAAATTTGTTCTTGAGCTCGGTGGTATTTTGGGTAACTTGCCCCAAACCACATTAGGTAACGAATACTGTACCTTCCAGGTCAATGGCAAAGCTCCGTGGTGAAGTAGACTGAATTAGAACTGGACCATCACGAAGCTCTGTCTGAAGCTTGCTGATCTTTCTTTAATAGAGAATCATTTTTAAATAGAGTAAAATATTGCAGTTGTGTTAGTCTCAGTGAAAACGATCAGGGAAACAATTTTTACAAGTTTAACTCTCGTGTCTAGGCGGTAGTTGGACTTTGTTTAAAACCAGGCAATATGATTGCATAATTTATGTAGCAGCTTTCAGGTTTGTTTTTTCCTATGGATTTATTAGTGTGTCACCTTGTGTGCTGGAGGCCAATTCTCCTGTCCATAGCTCAGTGCTCAACAGAACCCCTGCTTGGGCTCTCAGATCTGCAGTTGTGTTGAAGTCACATCCAGCCCTCGGTAGGATTCATGTCACTTCCTCCCCAGACGGACCAGATTTATAATCTGAGCTTCCTATTCCAACGTGATGCATTTAGGAGAGGTAGGAGAGGGATTCTCTTCTGTCAGAGAACCAATATCATGTCACAAATGTAATATTGGCAAGAGTTGAGCTCACGCACCCGCAATGTCCTGTGGTATCTTCAAGCAATCTGTTAGACTTCTCCGTGTTCTATACTTGCAGATCTCAGGTTTGGGATATGACAGCGCTTTTACATGCAGAGCAAACTGTTAACATGTCATTTGTTCAAGGCAAACTGTCTGTGACAGTATAGTCTAGCTAAACAAAACATTATGCTATCAGTCTGTGTGAGGATATCTGAAGTCTCCCAGCTGTGCAGAATACAAGGGCCTTTGCCTAGCAGACAAAATGTGTTCCTTACTGAAGAAAGAAAACGTGTGTGGCATGGGGAGAGCTAAAACTTGGTTCGGTGGGATTTTTATGGGTGCTGTGGCCTAGGAAAGCTTCGACAGAAAATGGAACCAGTCCTCACTATTTGACGCTTCTTTAGCAGGCAAATTAATCTGGTTCTGTATTTTTCCTTTGAATCTTTCCTTACCAATTCTGGAGTTATCTGATAGTACCTAGCCTCTATCAACTCCTTTGTCTGATGTTACTTTTGTTTAACCCTTGATAATCACAACGCTTGTGGCATGGCTGCCCCAGAATGCTTTCCACAATTTTGTTTTCTCATTTATTAAATCTACAAGCGATAGTGTTAATTCACCATTCTACCAACCAAACCTTCCCTTAATAAAAATAGAGTTGGTCTCTCTTTGGAGACCTTGGTTTTGGGTCTGACCAGAAGGACCATCAGCTCTGCCAATACGTAAGCAAAGGGCTGTTTACCTTCAAGGTGAACTCCAGTGCAGTTAACGTCACTAGGACTGGTTCAGTGTCTGCAGCCAGGAAGGGAACTGTTTGTTTGCTTTAATTCCCGCAATTTGTTCGCTAACTAAAGTGCTTAGGGGATACCAAAAATAAATATATTTTTGAATGTTATACTATTTACCAAGCAGCTGAAACACCAAAAAGTAAGCAAGGTATCAAAGTATTCAGAAACAATAGCACTCTTGGATGTTATTGGTTTGGGGATTTGTTAACCCGTGCCTGTAAGGCAGATGTCTTCCTTAGCCGCTGGGCATGCACGGTTACAGGGGTAGCAAATATTCTTTGACTGTCTTTTGGACTGCTTTTGGCCATTCTACTTTCTTTTACTTGTTAGAGAGGATGGAATCAGTGGATTAGTTACTTGTCCAGTCCTCAGACTGATGATGTGGCTAGAATAAAAAATGATTAGCAGAGGTGTCAGTGCCTGTGGCACGTAAGTTTTTACTTAATGCCAGAGAAATGGCTGGGCTGTGGAGACCAGAAGGGCTGCCTGGGACTGGATTTTAGAAATTTGATGATTTGCTAATGAGATGTGAATTTTTCCACGTTATCCGGCTTGGTTTCACACACTCAAATCTGTTTGATACATTCTAGCTGAATTATTTGTATTGGTTGGGTGATTTTGTATGTGTGAAAGTTTACAAAGTAATTGTAATTTAAATATCCCTATGTATTAGTACTGCATTACGCAACATACATTTTGCCACACCAAGTCTCCCCTTTTATATTCTTAATTATAAATTTTCCAGGACTACACTTTTCTGTAAATTGTTCGTGCCACATTAAAATGGCCGTGAATTACATAGCCTTCGTTCCGTATGGAAAACATACTGCGTTCCCCCTTCAGATGCAGCATGAATTTTTAATTTGCATTTTGCCATTCAGTTCTGTGGGAACTAAAACTTTAAAACCAAATTCAAATAAACTGTTGTTAAATTGGGGTTCATAAATACGGTAGCAGTAGGTTTACACTCCACAGGTACGCAGCTCTCACCTCAGGTGATAATGTATTTCAAATTTGGTTATAAATATTTCACGCAAATGTTTTAAACGTCTTCATCTTATTATTAATGATTTACCAGCTCGTTATTTAAAAAGAAAAATGCAAAACAAAGAGGCATTATAAATTGACTTAGAATTATCGAGGCTTTTATGCTTAATGGTGAGATTCTGTACATTACAAAATTTCAATCAGCTTGTCTGAGGGAGCGATGTTCCTTTGAAGTCTGCTTTCCTGAAGTCAAAGATTATATGTTGCTTGCGAATTTCAAACCTAAGCGTTGAGTGAATCAACTATTATAAAGATTAGATAAAGAGCTGACCATCACCCACATTGCTTCTGACACCAGTTTTACTTCCCACAGGGCATCTTACTAGGTGTTAGCCAGGCTGGTTTCCTTCCTCCCTAAAATAACTGAGGATTGGACCTCTCCTTTGATGAGCACAGGCAGATTATGTATTATACATTCAAGCTCATGGCTGACCTTTGGAGATGCATAAATGAAAAAAGCAGCTGTTTGAATTGCACTTTCCAGTCTCTTGGGATCCGAAATTGGGATGCCATTTAATACATGCTTATTTGGTGGCTGTGATTTTTTTTAGGCCCTTTCTAAATATTGAAGAAGAGAGAATCCTTCCCAGAGCATCTTACAGGCCGAGAGAAGAAAAAGAAAGTAGGCTGAGGTTAAGGACCAGGAAAAAAACAGTGGAGACAGTCGTGTATGATTTTCTTTCAAGACAGCAGAGGTGTCATGAACGAATTAACAAATGTGTGTGCATACGACAACTTTAAGTGCTTCCAGCTAAAGCTTGTGCTCCCCAGTTCTGAAGAACCGGGTATCGTTGCGAAGTTTTGCAGGGCTTCTCTCTATACAGGCGTGACCGTTTTGTAAGTATTGCAATAGGAGGTGGCACTAGCGCGTTTCTTCGTTCCTGAAGGTGTTTGGGAGAGCTAACCTGGCCAGCCCCGTGCTGGCTCTAGCAGGGCAGGTCACCAAGGTCCTCCCTATGTTTCCAGGGCTGCAGGGCACCCCCCAGGCCTCCCTGGCATGAGGAGAGCTGCTTGG
Organism: Nettapus auritus; assembly: GCA_011076525.1. NCBI lineage: Eukaryota > Metazoa > Chordata > Aves > Anseriformes > Anatidae > Nettapus > Nettapus auritus. Next base: position 14,675,000 of record CM021775.1, read on the forward strand.
GGCTTGGGACCTTGCCAGGAATAAGTACTGGGGGAGGAATTCAGGTTCCTTGTCCTCTGATCAGAGGGGGTCAGAGCAGCAGGGGCTGAAATGGTTAGAGAAGTTTATAGCAAATCCAAGTGGAAAAATAGGATGGGATTTGTTCGGATGCACAAAGGGCCCATTGGTAGCCTGCTGCATTACGTAACATTGCCAAATTGTCCTCCCTCGTTTGCTCGGGGACTTGTGGTCTGATTGCTGGGTTTGCTCATCCTGGAGAGAAGCACAGTGGGACGCTGTCTGGCCTTTATTTCCCAATGACATAGCATAAATATTTATTTAAATGCCATTTTAATGCTGAAAATAGGATAGCTTGTTACGGTGGAACATGTAAAGTTAGCCTTGCCCACATACTGCCTGCATCATGGGGGTATGGTAAGCAAACAGGGCTGGAGGCGCTGGTGATGATGAACAGTCACCTAAGTGTCTGCTGCACCTCTATGGATAAAGTGGGCTCTTTTATTTTCGTACAGTAACGTTCTCAGCAGATCATCTTACTGAAGTGCAAAGGTTAGAAACCCAGTGAAACCATTTGACTTTTTCCAAAGGTACATTACAGAGCCTCCTAAGCTGTAATAATAGGAATCCGAAAACATGGGAGGGTGACCAATTATACTTAAATCTGGTCAGTGCTTTATTTTATGTGGTTGTACTCTGGCTATTTTTTGACTTGTTTGGATCATGCTGGCTAAGTGTTCCTGTCCAATAATACTCATTTTACCCCAACTGGCTATTTAAACCAAGTATATGCTGTTTTTGCTATTGAATAGAAGAACAAGCACTTCCATTATGGTTAGTTGTTTTGTGGATTTTGGTACCCACCCATTTATTTTGGTTTGTCCTAATCTATATTTATCTATGGATGACAAGATGAACTTGAAAAAAGAACATGTTTAAAGTTGCATAGCAGCTCCCAGGATATAAATCATACTGGGCTTTCAGCTCTTTCAAGCTTTCATAAACAGTGCTTGCTGAAAGACTGAATCATATTTTTCTGTGACTTCAGTTCATGTCAAACATTTAATTTTTAACAACGGTGGTCAGCTTCCTGATGCGAACACATGACGCTGGCCCCAGAGACTTCAGCTTTCTTTAGCTGTCATCATAACAATTTTTCTTTTTAAAGATACGCTCGCAGCAAAATTAGAACTGGGTTAAAGGCTTTGAAAGCAGATCAGGCCACAGTGGTCCTGGAGCAGTGGACTGCTCGCAGCTAGTGTGGAAACTGCGGACTGAGACCTGATCGGCTTGCTTAAAAAGAAAATAAACTAACACACGAGTGTTAGTCAAAGTCAAACCTCTCTGAGCGGCGGTAAAGGGGAAGGCGGGCTGTTTTAAGGACTGGCTTGTAACCCGTTTGTATTAAACCCTGCTGGAGAGACGTAACAAAAGCTGGCGAAGAGCACGCTGTGGGGTGCAGCGCCTCGCGGGGAAGCTGCAAAGGAGCAAGGATTTCATTGTGCAGCCCTCCTCCTGCTGCTCCCCTTAGGAATAAAAAATCTAACAACTAACTCCAGCAGGCATTATTTCAGGCAGGACTTGCGGTCTCTTGCACAAGGAGGTTGGACCAGTTTATTACAGTGGTTCCTTCTAGCCCTGCACTAAACGTACCAAAGGGAGTAGGGGCGTATGTTAAACATGACTGATTCCCAGATCTGCCCATTATTTTCAGGCCCCCCTTTCTAATTTGTATTTGCTCCTTAGTTTCATGAGTTTTGAGACAAAAAGGGCAAGGGGCCTTTCTCATTCCCTACTTTTTCTTTCTGACTTCCACGGGAGGTGGGAAGTCTGTGTATGTGCAAGTACTCCCCTTAGTAGACACTTAGCAAACTGAAATGTGGTGTTCTACTTCATGCAGTTACACCAGGATGCTGACAAATGAACTAAAAATGAGCAGTTATTCATCAGACTGTGTTTAGCTCCCCTAAGACTTCCTGAAAAATAATTGTCAGAGCCTGTCTGCATTTTCTGATACCGTGAGCTTTCCTTTCAATTTAATGCAAAGGAAAGGTTGACCAAGTGTTTGTCAGCTGCAAAAAATGAAAGCAAAATAGAAATGGATGGTAGACATTGATTTGGGGGATTTCATAGTTCAACTCATTGCTTTTTTCCATCTGAGTCACCAAGATGGCAAATAAGGGACTTTACTAAGAGCTTGGTTCAAAATCACTTGAAATCAATCAAAAGATGCTCAATGGCTCCAGGATCACTCCTCAAATGGGTACAAAATAGAAGCAGCTTACCTTCAAAAACAAATAAAATGCTGCCTGGATATTAGTAGAAACTTCTTTTTGTGCATCCATTATGATTGGATTCACCATAATTGTTTAAGGATGTGTTGGTTTTTTTGAGAACAAAAATAAACGCATCTAAATGACAAATTTTGTAGTGTGACTCGAGACTTCCACGCTGTCATTGTGTGGGTGAGAAGAAACTCAATCTTGCATTATTATGTTTCATGGTTATTTCCTTTGCAAGCTGGAAACAGGAAGCCCCAGCTCATATGTGCAAGCACATAATGCAGATTTTCTCTAATCTTACTCTTCTCACTCACAATTCAGACTTCTCAGCCTGATTTCACACTAATTCAAACTTAGACAACTTTGTGTATTTTGTCCCCATTGAGAACATTACTGTAAATGACACGGAGCCAGATTTACCCTCTCTCAGTACCAAAGTGACTACAGTAAATCACTGGATTTATTTTGGTGTCCGTGCAGGAACAGTTGAGCCTGTAATATATGGTTTTTAGTTTTAGAGCTATCATAATAGTAACTGATCTACCTCACGAGGAGGTAGATTTATTCTGAGCAGGTGAAAGGACACTGGTAAAGAAAACAGCTTTGGGCCAGTATATAAATGGCCAGTGCAGCAGTAACTCTGCATTTGCTTTTGTGCTAAAAACAAGGGGGGAAGGAGGATGACTTGGTTTGGCCAATGCACTCATTTAGTAATTAAACATTTATATGAAGACATTCACTTTATTTTGAAATCATGCCCTGGTATGTTTTTTTTGTCTGTTTAGAGCATTTAATTCAACAGAGTTGTGCTTGCTGCCTTCTCTTTTCCCCCGATTCCTCCAGACACGAGTGGAGCAGTTCCCATCACCCCCACTGCAGGAGCAGGTTGTCATTCTCAAGGCAATTACTAGGCAGCCTGTGGTGGCCGTGTTGTGCTGGAAACCTTTTGTCACGAGTGGGCTTCTCGGAGACGGGCGCTTCTGATCTTGACTTCCCTACTGTACTTCTCCACTGTATTTGGTATTTGGTAGTGTTGCGTTAGTTTGGCTCCTTTTTTTGTTTCCTTTTCTAATTGTGCAGCCAAAGATATGGTCACGGTGTTCTGATGATTTTTTTTTTAAATGTTATTTTGCAGTGTGGTAAACTCATAGAAATAATTCCTGTACTCGGGCACCTAAAGAGTTAGCCGTTTTTGTTATTCTCTATTTCTGTTTGAGATAAAAACAAGCAAACAAAACTTAGAAACTTGTCCTAGCCACTTCTATAGTGAATACTAGAAAAATTGGACTTGGTGCTACTGTCCAGCATGGGACTTTTTTTGAAAATATGACGCTAATCTTCCTAAAAGCAATGTCCTGGTACTTTGGCACATCTCCTCTTGTTCATTGCTGTATGGTATTTCTCCATGGCCAGAGAGATCTGTGAGAACAGGCAGCCCAAGTCTCCCATGGACTTAACGTCTCAGTCGTGGGGAGAAAACTATTTCTGCGTGTTCTGAGTCTTGGCAAGGCCCTGTGAACGCAATGGGACCTGCTCGTGCTGCTAAGGGAGAGCTGGGGAGTTTCAGGGACCTTCCAGCGTGGTGGGACTTGGACCTGATGGATGTGGGCAGTCCGAGCCCTGGTGGCTCAGGAACACGACTGCCATGGAGCAAGCAGCTTTGTGGCCACGTGGGCTGCAAATGGGCAAGGCAGGCAAGCTAAAGGGTAACTGAGATTTCCATTGAAAGTCTTTCTTTTGGTCAGCTGGGGTTCCTTCACTGTGTTTTCTAAATGAATGCGCGTGCCCTCACAACATTTTTAGTAGTGATAAATTGGCGTTTTCTCACAGAAACATGTTTCACAGGAAAATTTCTGAGCAACTCTCCGTATGATTTATAAAGCCCTCGGACCTGCCCACCCAGGAGAGCACGTGTGAATTTATGCCCCAGCTGAGATGAATGGAAGCCCCTGACCCGCTCAGCCCTTGCCATTCCATCTCCCCTACGCTGCTGCTCCCAGCCCAGGCTGCTGACATCCATCAGGCTTCTTCTGGGCACAGTGTGCACGTGGATGAGTGCTGGTGGAAGCTGGAGGGGGTAGCGTGCTCTCCATCGACTGTGGGATTTGAACTGTGGTGTTTTTTCGAGGCGAGATCAAGTGAAATGTGGGAGAACAGGCAGAGGAACTGTAGTTTTGAACTACTGGTGTGCAAGTCTGATGGCATGGGGTTTTTCAGTGTGAGTCAAGGCTGTTTGATTAGGTTATGTGTGTATGTACATAAACAGTGCACAAAGGTACGTAAAATTGCTTGTGTGGTGTAATGCCTTACACTGAAAATGATTTTTCCATATTAAAAACGGTCTAACGTGATCAGTGAATAATGTGTGCCTGCCTGTTGGAGCTGTAGGAGTCGGAGGAGTCCCTCTGGCTCCAGGAGGGACTGAACGTGCAGGAAGCAGATCTGTTGAGTAAGCGTGCATCACTTTTCCGGGGTTTGCTTTCATGTCACAAGACAAAATAAACAGAGATACCACAACTCGGTCAGTCTGTCTCTCTGTTTAATTTGGTTGAGGTAATGCTCGCTCCAGCCTTCCCAGCCACCCAATTTCCTATTGTTTTTCCTTGCACTTCCTTCTACTTTTGATCCTCTTCCAGTTAACATCCAGCTCTGATATGGAAAAAATGCTCCTTCTCCATAGGTGGCCGCCCACGGCTGGCCGAAGGCAGGCCCGCAGCGCTGGTCATTTCGCCGAGGTCCCTGAAGCGCAGCCACCTCCGGGGGCACGGAGCAGGGATTCTCCAGTAACCCTGCGCAGAATGATTTGAACCTAGCATGTGAACAGGCATGGGAAATTATGGTGCCGGACATGATTGCGGAGTTGAGATAAGTGTTTGTCTTTGTGGAAAAGCATCAGAAGACCTTTAATGGCTGTAGGCAGCTGGTACTGGGGTTGAGATCTGCACCAGGAATTACCTCTAATTACAGAGTGCCCCCTGCTGAGCTCCTGCTCGCCGCTAAGCAGAGCGGAGAGTGCCATCTACTGCTCCTTACCTATAAAATAAATTATTCTGCACTTGTATTTGAAATGCTTTAGTGCCGCTATTGCCAGCGTTGGAGTTTGGGATCAATTGCTGGACTGCGTGCTGGCCAGCCTTGCCTCTCTGTGCTGGGGCACGAAGGTTGCAGTGCTACTGAGGGAGAAGGACACATCTGGTGGTGAGGCAGGTTCCCACGAATAACTGCAGTGCTCTGTAGGTGTGGGAAAGCTGATGTCCTGCATAAGATAGCATTGTCATCCGCTATATTGTGATTTTTACTGGCATCAGTGGCAGTTCCTCAGGCTGTCTTCCTGCAGCAGTTGACCTGCTGTGGGTATACCGAGGGGCTGGGTAATTGTCTGTGTGTGAGCTGCGGCGAAGTGCTGGTGGAGGGGTCAGAGGAACTGGGAGGAAGTTTTCTGTAAGCTCACGGTTGAGCAGAAAAGAAAATGGCACCTGCCATTACTGGTCCCAGAGGTTAGAGCCTCACAGGCTACTCATGCATCTGCGAAGCAGAAGAAGCTACTCTGATATAACTGAATACCTCAGGGTGGGTATTCCTCAGCTGTAGCCGTCACAGAGATGTCACGGGACATCTCTGTTTAGTTCTTTCCTGATCATCTCCTCACCAATTATACCTTACCTCTCCTTAGTCCCTCTAGGATGGTGTTGCAATGCCAGCAGCACACCACACCTTGTAAAAAGTCTTTCCCACCCTTTCCACATGGAGAGCTTTTACGCACTTGCCTGCCACCTGAGTGAGGACTTCAGCTGCTTTAAGTGGCTGTTCTTCAAACACAGCTTCACTGGAGGGCAAGTGTATTGCTTGCAGTAATTCAGAAGTCCTCTTTTGGTGGGGTTGAAGCTGCGTATCACGTTAAATGTCTGTGTATCCCATATGTGTGGGATTGCGGCATTATAGAGAGAAAGTACTTTGTCTCAGCTTATGTAAGCCTGAAAATTAAAGATAGAAAAATTTTGGATACTCACTAGCATTCCTTGGTAGGAGTGTTTCTGATGCCCAGTTTGGCTTTTTTTTTCCTTATCTTATTGCTCCCAATAGCCTTAGTATTTACTTCTAAATGGGAAACAGCAATATATTAATTTCCATGGCAGGAAAAGCACTGTTGCTGTTACTTAAACAATGGTTTTCCTAGACCAAGAAGGAGTGAGAGCAGTGACTGTGTAAATTGCAATAAGTGGTTTTGCACCGTAAATCAAACAATCAATGAAATTGAGTTCTTGGCTCGAGAAGCCAAAAGGCTGACTCTCTTTCCTGAAAAGCATTGCTACGGACTCCAGGGGTGTAAATCTCCATCATATTAAATTGCAGCAGAGCCAGCGAGACGTGGGATATGGGAAGAGAGGTGCCTAGCAGGAGAAGAATAGCAGGCACTTCCTTAAAAACAAAACCAAACCCCACGTGATCCAAGTGCTGCGAGGTCAGTGCAGAGAAGCTGAGGAGGGTTTGCCCTAGAGAACCACTGGGAGCTTCAGCCGAGCGCCGGGAGCAAAGAGCAATGGGTATTTGAGTCAGAGGATGAGCATGTTTGTAAGTGGGGCCCACCAGTGATTTTAGGTGAACAAGTGATGCACTTCATATGTATGTTAGTGCACGGATATACGGGCATACAGGAGGTGGTAATGTTTTATCTTCCTCATCAGGACAGAGAGGCCAGCACCTGGAAGGGAGCTCTGTCTGTGTCCTTTGTGGTTATAGGAGAATTTCCTTCCTGTTGAGTCCAAGGAGTTTACTCCCTTGTGGTTTCTTGCAGCATCCACATTTGTCATTCAGTACAAATTAGTACAGTTCAGTACAGATTAGTAAGACTACATCAGTTTTTTTTTATGGTGTTGTAATCTCACAAATATTGAAACCCAACTTTTCTTCTTAGAACAGAGCTGGAAGTACTTCAGAGTAGTTGGTTACTTGTTCTGTATTTTGGGTGAAGGAAGTTGATTTTTTTTTTTTACATGAGTGGTTTAAAAAAAAAAATATCCAAAGAGCAAATGATATAAAGCAGTAGAGGTTCATATGAATGACTCTAAGGTAGACTAAAGAAAACACTTGAAAAACACCCAGAAATTGGGCTTCTAATTAGATCTTCTTAGATCAGTAAAACCAGCATTTGTGCTCTGTTGCTGTATCACTGCAGAGCAGTTGATACTTAAACTTTTCTTTTGCCTAAACATAAATGAAATCAAAAGGCTTTCTACATCATCGCAAAGACTGCAGAGGAATTGTAAGGCATAGCTCTAACTTGTTGCTATTTATTATCATATCGTGTTGTGCTTTAAAACCGCCCCTTCTATTTGTGGGTTCTTTTAAATTGATTTCATTGAAAGCATTTGGTTTGCTGTTTCTACGATACTTAAAAACTATGCCTAATATTTAAAAACCAGAATGCTACTAGTGTGCTGATAAATGCTTGAAATGAAGACGAGAACTGCCATGTGCTCAGTTATTAAGGACGAGGACCCTTTAACTGGTGCTAGAATGAGCAGAGTTACTCTCTTTCCCAAGACTTGCTATATTGAATATATTTGTGATTACATAGGGTTACAAACAACTGTGGAAAAAAATGAAATGTAGTATTACAAATGCTGTGACTTTTATTTTCTCTTTTGTCACGTAATGTGTATGACTATCAAGAAAATGATTCTTTGTCCTAAAAGTGTCAAGGTTTTGAAATTTTTATTCTGATGCGGAAATATGAATGAAAGAGCAGGTGCACGCGGTGTATCTCAATCTATCCTGTTGGAGTTGTACCACTTGGTATAAATAATTAAATGTTCAATAGGCCATAGAGAGCGGGGAGGGGAATCAAGCAAGCAAGAACGACGACAGCCCAGTGACCAGAGCAGTCAGCTGGGCCCCAGGGAAACCCGAGGTCAGTTCCTTGCTCCAGATCCTGTTAAGACCGGAGTGTTTCTCACAGGAGCGTCCCAGTCACCGGGCTTCTGACTGTTCTGGAACTGCTTTCGCTCACTTGTCTATGTCCCATGGTGCGCATCAGGTCCAGACGGAAGGTTACAAGTGCAAACGTTTCCTTGAGTTGGTATTTTTCAGTGAGGAAGAAGACTTCTGTTGTGTCCCGTACCACTTCTAGTGATGTAAAGGATTTATAATACTAGCTTCTCGTGGCTTGCACTGTACATCAGTGTTAGTCAGGCTTAAGATAAATACAATGAAATAACTTATAGGGGTGCTGGAACTTGAGAATTTAATTTGCTGGATATAACATCATCTATTTCCTACAGCTGCTTAGTTTCTAAATTTGGTATCTTAAAACTGTTGGAGTTGCTATAATTTCTGATAAAATGTCTTCCCACAGGCAAAAGATAATTTTTCATAAGCTTTTTAAAAACTAATAAAGTAGTAATCTACACTATTTTATTATTTAGAACCCCAGCCTTGGGGATATGATTTGCGAGGACTTTTTTATATCTCAATTCCGGATATACTGGTGAGCGGCCTGGGTGAATATATCTGTCAGCCTTTTCTATGGGTTTTTTCTTTCTACCCAAAGCTGCCTACATTCAGTCCATAGAAACACTACCACCTCTTTAAGTGGTAATGCTCCCTGCAGAGTTTTTAGCCTGTAGGAGATATGATTAGGGGGTGATAGTGTTAAGCACTCCTCCTGTATCTGCTGGCCCACTATGATAACCTTAGGGTTACAATGCATGTCTGACAAATACAATTCCATTGTGACTAGCGCCTTATGGCAATTTAGGAGGCTTATTCATCATTTTACAACAGACTTCTGTCAGGGATTTTGCTTATTTGCCCTTCACTGGTGTACAGTAGTTGTAGGTTTATCTCTAGGAGTCCAGCCCTAATAACCAATAACAAAGTGCTTAAGCTCTAAGCTTGTGAGAAATGGACTTGCATTATACTCCAACTGCACCTTAGCGCTCAACTGATAAGACAATGTGTCTTTGAGGGAGGGAAGGATTTGTATGAACTGATCCCTTACAGTACGGTGTACGCGGTGGTGGAAGATACGGGGAGGTACGTGGGATTCAAACCGTCCGGACCTACCGCTTACACACAAAATGCGTTCTTGCCGTCATTAGAAATGTTGCCTTTAAAATATGAAAGCGCAGAGATATCTTGCCTTGGAAAACGCACTACAAAGTTGTTTGTAACGATGATGTGGGATTTGGAAGACCCGAGTTACTTTTGATGAAATCCCCATGATTATGGTTTAAATTACACAGATTTATTCAAGGAACAACAAAAGTTTTTTTTATTTTTATTATTATTCAGATTCCTGCTGGGTTCTGGATATTAATTAGGTAGTGGTTCCAGATGAAATCCAGGAGAGAAGAAAAAACGCTGCTCACATTTTAATAACCTCGAGAATTTTAAGTGGCTAACCATATTGTTTACTATATATCAGTCTGAAGAATAAAGAAGAAAAGCGCATGAATAGACAGGCACACAGCATGGAAGAATGGCACCATCCACCCTAGCTAAAGTGCATTGTATATTCAAGGTTTAGATCTTCAACCCAGCAGATTTAGAGCGTGAGGGGGCAACATTTGAGAAGTGTGTACTGAACAAACACAAACATGAGGATTGCCTTTTTTCGGTTTTAAGTGTGAAAACATTAGCTCTCCCTCTACGCCTTTGAAGTCTTCTCTTTCTAGCAAAGCTCTGGCAGGAGGGAGGTCTTTCAATTAGTTTCTCACCCATAATGATTTCTTTGAGAAATTTTAATCAGGTTTTCCATCACAGAGTGCATTTGTTGCTGGCACTTGATCTCTCGGCCAGCTGAAGCTTCTGTGCTCCTTTGTCTCTCAAGCAGTTGGGTCTTTTATAAACTTTCTGGAGCAGTTATTAATCACGGAACTCTTCTACCTTTTTTTGAGGTGCAAAACTGCACACGGAGTAAAATACTGGTGTGACACGAGCTAATTATCCGCAGCGCTGCCGAGATAAGAGTTAGCATGTTAGCAGTAATGCCTACAACAGCGTAATTACTCTGGGTTTCCGTTATTTTGTAGCAACCATATAATTAGCTGGCTGTACCAGGAGCTGTCTGCTTTTTATGGCAACCTGTACCGCTAATCACTAGCAAAGGCTCAGGGAGTGATCTGTCGCCTTCACAGGGTAGCACCAGGTAACTCTTGGGAGCGGCTGGGCCCTGGCCAAGGAGGTGCAGGGCAAGGCAAGAGGCACTGCGACAGCCGGAGGAGAAGGAAGGCTGAGACCTGTGCTGCGACTTCACAGCAATGTTCAGTAAATGTTACCCGCTTCCTACGCTTCCCTTCTAGTTTAAAAAAAAAAAAAAAAAAAATCCCTGTCCTTTTTCTCTTGAATCTAGTCTACAGTGAATAATTTTGCAGGATCGAGTAAGTGTTGATTCCCTTAAACACTGTAATTTATTCTGACTGTCTGATCTTCAAAGGTGTGCTTTCTTATAACAGCAGAACTTCGGGAAGGAGAGGGCTCAGCAGGGCCTGAACACTCATTGTGATGGAGACGTTCATCCGCGGGGTGTTTCTCAGGGCTGGTGTCCTCTCAGAAGGAATTCACGACTGATGTCAGGGAAGTGAATCGCTTACCTGTTGGGGTTCCCTGGGTCAGTGAAGAAGCAGGCTGTGGGTGCCCCCGTGGTCTCAGAGCTGGGGCCTTGGGTATGCTGGCAGAGGAGACCAGGCTGGTGCCCGGAGCGTTTGCTGGTGGGAGGAGGAGGAAGGTCAGAGGCGAGGACCGGTCAGCCAGTGCTGAGCTGCTCCTGCAGAGCGATGTGCTGCCTACCCAGGGGCACTGCAGAGGAGTTAGCTTAGGACAACGCCACTGCAGACAACAGGGCAAAGCTCGTTCAGCACTGTTTCACTAAATTATTTGTGCCATTTTTGCTCCGTGAGAGCTGGCTCTTGTGGATATGAATGAAATCTCTGCTGTTCTTTAGACTAGCAGGGAATAAAAAACAAGCATTGCACCCATTTAGAAGTTGAACTGGTAATTTTTTTTGCTACTGTGTTCTTCCCCCTAAGCCTCAATTTAAGTACAAATTCACTACATTTGGGTGATAAAGAGCATGCTTTTTATCACCGTTCCCTCCTACTTAATTCCAGTCCTGTTGTCAGTTAATTATAGATGCTACTTTTTCAGATAATATTGCATAATTCAACAGAAAACAAAAAAGCTCTGTAAAAAGTGGTTATTAAATTCAGCTTTAGATATTTGATATGGTTTCCAAGTACCTCTTTATTTATTTGAAAAAAAGGAATCCTCTTGAAATGTGCTCTTTCTTCTTCCCCTCTGTGGCCTTGGAGCTGGTCCCTGTGAGCACTGCTTGTACATTAATTATTATGGTAAGTAGGGAAGATCAGGTGATAACATGAATACTCTTAAAGCACACCACCAAGACTTTTAGGTAGGCAGCAGTGCTACATGCTTGTAAGCTGTACGCTGCCTGATTTATTTATTGTTAAAATGCTCCGTGCATTGCCCCATCGTGTGCAGGGGGTCGGCAAAATCAGGGTTATCCTCTCTGTGCTGCTGAGTGGGCGTGCTGAAAGCCGCCTAGGTTTCATGGCACTGAAGTCAGCGGAGTAATTTGGGGTCCCCGATGAAGCGTTGTGTTGCTTGGTGCTTTATGAAGTGTTTAGTGTGTGCTTTTGTCTCCTGGGAGCTGCGTGAGTTCAGCAGGAGCTCTGAGCGCAGGGCTGGGGAGGCTGCAGCACAAGCTGTTCGATGTTTGTCATTCCTCTCGAGTGCCGGTGGTAAGGCAGCCTGCCTTCACACGCAGAAGGGATGCAGAACGTGCTAATTACCAAGGGGAAATGCATGAAAACAAAGTAATTTAGTCCTTAGGAGCAAGATTATTCCTGTTCTGGACATGTTAGGGTGTTATAAAGCTTCAGCAGATGGTATATACAGAATGCACTTTTTCACTAGCAACATTAAGAAGGTTAGGTCTGTGTCAGAAGATCAAGCAGGGCAGCAACAGAAGAGGTATTCCCAGCCCTTTCTCATCAGCCATTGATTAGCAGAGATTCCCCTTGGCTAGAAGGGTGAGGTTATAGTTTGTGAGAAACATCCAGACTGTCCTAACCCAGTTCTGAGGACTAAGACCTCTCTTTTCTTCCTTTTGCAGTTTTAATATAGTTGTACCATAGCAAAAATTGTTGTTGAGTGAAACAGTTTAAAAGCCAATTGCCCCTTTTACCTGAGTTTCTCTGTCTCATTGTAGCTCAGGACCACAAACTGGGCTCTGTTCTCCCCCCCGTGTTTTGTGGTATTCATTAGCTCTAGACCTTTGACTGCCGAGTGGCATACCCCTGTGTTGGGATCTTATTCTGCATCACTCCATTGATTAAAAAAATAAATATATATATTGGCAGAGCAAGTGAAAACTGCCAACAAAATCTGTGGGTTTTAAAAGGTAAAATATTTACAAACCATTTGTAGATGGTGACTTGAATATTGCAAATATTTGCTCTACTTGCACATTGGCTACATGAATACTGTGTAAATTCACATGGAGCGACATAAAATGTGGAAGACTGCAACACAATTTGTTGTGTTTTGTTGCATTTATACACCTGACAACTTGATGCTAGATAGTGAAAAGGTTGAAAGGCTGAAGCAATACATGGCTATCCTTCCTCTTGGTATGACTGTGTGAGCACCAAATTCAGGAGGTCAGCCTGGGCTGGGCACTGTGCAGCTCTGTATGGCCTCCGCACGCTCAAGCGCCAGATGGGTGTGCGAGTCCATGAAAATTTCCTTACAGAAAACTATTTGAGGTGGGAAAGGTGGTTCAAGGAGTTTTGAGCCGTCTCTCAAAGCGTTTTGGACTTTTACAGCACATTTAATCAGCACGACAAGAAAGGAGATGTACTTCACGCAATGAAATGTGCCACCAAAAAGTTGAGTCATCTCCACTTTATTTTTGTCTTCACCTTATAAAGCTGGAGTAACGCTACTCTGGTTTCTACTCATGGAAGAGACCATTCATGTTTCTGGTATGATGTTTGAAACTAACAGGGCCCATGGAAGGTCATGGGCTAACACTGAAGTATTGCACGCGATCCTTATGCTGCTGGGTACAGGCAGAACGATTCACCCAGTCAGAGGAGTATTGCTCTTTATAATCTGATGTAGCTCCTCTTTTGCCTTACCATTCCACAACTAAGAAAAAGGAAAATAATAACAAAGAGTATTGTTTCTCACACTTGGACAGAAATCATCAATGAATGTTATAGCTGCAGAGGACCAATGTGGTCTGCTCTTGAAAGCCTGTGTTTTCTTTCTGAAGAGATGCTCAAAGCTGATAGCAATGGCAGCCTTTGAAGTCCGTCTCTGTAGGTATTGAAACATCTTGCTTGCAGACTAGTAACTGTTCCTTCAGTAGGGCACGGAGCCAGTGCTCGGACCTACTAGCCAGGGGAGAACCATTTCAATGTGTGTTTTTAGGGAGTAGTTTAATTACAAAGTTGACTTTTATTAAAAGAGAACAATGAGAAAGCAGGTAGTTATTTGCTGTCTTGCTGGCCCTCCTCCTAAAACAGCAATTATACTGCTGCCGATACCCTGAGCTAATCTGCATCTTTTAATTTGTGGTTTTGAAAAGTACGCGTTCGGTTCCGGGACACTTGTCAGCGTGTCGCCCAACCGCAGCTTGGCAGAAAGGGCCTGGCACTGCCGCTGTGCTAATTAATCAGCTCCGGAGGAGGCGGGGGGACAGCAACCTCCGCGTGGTGACATTCCCCCTGCCCTTCCAGGCACCGCCTGCCCCAACGGGCAAAGTTTGCTGACGAGCACAACAGCAGAAGGATGAATGGGCGAGCAGTCCTCCAAAAACAGAGAATTTGTAACCTGGATGCTCTGCAGGAAATACATGTCTGGGGAGCTACTCGCACTTGGTTGGCTTGTTGGGGATATCCCTGCTCTGTGCTGAAGGTGCGTTAGTAGAGGGTGCTATAACCCTCTTTGCCTCAGGTGGCTTTTCTTATCCGAATTCTTATAATTCATATGATTTGAAAGTCTCCTGCACCATCACTCACAGGCTGACGATCTGTTGCCAGCCTGCTAGAGCAAGTAAATGACCCTAAATGAGGATTTATCACAGACACAGAGGAAACTTCTGGTTACATCCGAGGTCAACAGTGATATCTGGATGCATACATAATACACGTAAAGGTGTATGTGCGTATTAGAACTGTAGTGTGGAGTGGAAAGAGTACAGAAATCTTTTGAGAAATCAAGGAATTTCTCATGAGAAGCTCCCCTCTAAAAGGGAGAAGAGAAAAAGGGTTAACCCCAAACTTTCCCTAAAAGATGTCTTAAGGAAGATTACACAAAACGCTTTCATCGCTGGGAATCCTTCTAATATGTAAATGTGTCTGGAATAAGTATTGGGCAGAAGAAAAGTAGTTTGATTAATGGAACATGTCCTTTATAGTTCCCTTGCAACGTGTAAGGCTCTGTGTTGTGTCTGTGTGCGCTTCAGCGGTAGCACAAGCACGCTGGCAAAAGCCACTGCCAAGTCTCATTAATTGCAACTCCCGCAGACTTATTCAGCCATAGAACTCTTATTTGCGGTGTAGTTTTACATTAATTTGGGACTCGGGTTTCCTTTAAGTTTCAAACTGCACAGAGCGATGTGTGTCCTGTTTAAAGATGGGAAAACTCAGGAAAAGGCTAGATCTGAGGAGCAGAGCGAGATGGTTTGCCCCTTAAATTCATTAGGATTACTAAATGGTCCCATTTTTGTTGACGAATACAGTCCAAACCCCCCAATAAGTGAGAAATTTCCTATCCAGCATACTGTTTCAGCCAAAGCTGTATAATTGCCCAATATCATAGGCATAAACGGCAGGAGGGCAAAGGAGTTCAGTCAAGACCCCCCAGTGTTTGTGTTTGGTATGAAACACTCCATACAAAAATAATGATTTTGGCTCCTCGAGCCTCCCCCCAGTAGTATTTTCAAAAACTTTGCCAGTTGCTGCTGTACTTTGTTCTCCAAGAGTACACCGTAGAAAATGCAGCTTCACTAAAGGGTGGCCAAAGGTTAGGCGTTTGTGAGGAAATAAAGGATTTTTTTAATACATATCACAGATTTGTGTAAATAAACGAAGAATTTGTTTTGGATAACAGTGCGTATCCAACAAGGCTGAGCTGTCCAGCACTTCTTAATCTGTCATAATTGCTGTCTGGCTTTAATTTTTGTAACCATTCTCCAAGTAACGGCTACTTAAGACCTTTGAAAGTCGCTAATGTTAATTTTACACGTGGAAAAAAATCTCCTTGAGCACTTCTGCAGATTCTCACCATTAAGTCAATATTATGGACGCTTAACTGATGTTTTAATTAAGCTTTCCTGTTAATTGGAAGATTTCTCAAATTAAAACCAGATCCTTAGTGGCCAGTATTTCCTTTTGCGCTCCTAAATTAAAACTTGGAAATACTAACCAGTGATGGGCAAGTCATAAAGGCAGGCAAGAAAAAGCTTCACTTTTCATGCCGGTGTCACTTGGAGATGAGCTGTTCTGATGGAGAAAGTCCCCTAAGTGCACTGGGGGAGAGGAAACAAAAGGCTTATGTGGTAGGAAAAAAGCGTGTATTTATTGATCCTTCTGTCTGTCATATATGTATGCTGTATATCAAATCAGCAGCCTCCTAGGAATTCCAGTATCCTGAGCCTGGACACCGAAGCGCCTTTAATTAAAATGCTTCTCTGAATATGTTCTGTTTCTGTAGTTTACTGTTTATTTTTAAACTGTTAAAAAATAGCAGAAGTGGAACCAATGGATGTAAAAGTAGCTCAAAAGACCCGTCATTTCTCAACTCGACGACATAAATTCTTATTTTCTTTTATGTACGAGGAGAGTAAGACAAAGGTCTCTTTTAGTATCTTATCTACAGATTTGGGAACAGAACTTGCCCGAGTCCCCCGAGCTAACCACTAAAAATGCACACTTCCTCAGACAACCGAAAGCAGAAAATTCAAACAAGTGGGGGAAAGAAAGGCGGACTGAAGCCGTGACGTGGCTTTGAACTTCCACGTCCCTCTAATTGCAGCTCAGACTGTTGTCAGCACCACTGCATGAAAGCTGCTTGAGAAGGTGTTGGGAAGGTTTGGGATGGCAGCTTGAATTTATCAGTTCTAAGGTCTCAATTTGAATTTTATATATCTGTATCATGTATATTTTATACCATATGTAGATAGACTACATAAAATAATATAGGACATTAGGAGAACAAGAACTATCGTCTGGGGTCAGGCCAATGGCCTGTGTGGGCAGATGTCCTGTTTCAAACAGTGGCCACTATCTGGTGATCCAGAAAGTGTTTATCCTACTTTAAGGAAAATGATGTAATTACAAAATGATGCAGGAAACTTTTCTAACCCCGTGGAGACCACTGCTGGCCTACATCCTGATGCGTGGGGATTGACATCCTATGTGTATGTTTGCCTTGCTGCGAGTTACTTAGAGCTCTGAGAACAGGAAAAAAAACTCCGAAGATCTTAAGATGAATTCATCCCAGCTGTAGCTTGACTAGGGAAAAATTCTTCCAGAGCTTAATGTGGCCTTATATATTGAAGAGGGAACTTGCGCAAGCGTATGTTGTCCAACAGACCTCTGTGTGATTGCAGCCGGAGTTTCTTCCAGTTTGGCACAGGAACCTTCACATCACCTTGAGCACCACCAGGAGCCATTTCTTAGGTTGGCTCCTGTGCCGCCACAGGTTTGGGGATAACAGCCTTGGGTGAGGAACTCCTAAGGTTAAAGCTCTGTCCTGGCACATGGAATGGGTCACCAATGAATTCGGACAGCCTGACTGCTCTCTGGTTCAGAGGGCTGGGGCTTCCTCTTCAGAAGGCTTCGGCATTTGTCTCTGCAGTCAGAAAAGGTGTCACAGCCCCTTTGTTCAAGGGGCAGCGGGCTAGGCATAGCTTCCCTGAAGTCAGCAGGTCCAGACCTCTAAATTTCCATCTTTCTAGGTATATGTGGCTAAAAGGGCTTATATATTACTTTTTTTTAATGGGCTTAGCAAC
The DNA here is from genome assembly GCA_011076525.1 of Nettapus auritus. NCBI lineage: Eukaryota > Metazoa > Chordata > Aves > Anseriformes > Anatidae > Nettapus > Nettapus auritus. The sequence continues at coordinate 14,692,322 of CM021775.1, forward strand.
TTGGTGGAATAGGATCATTACCGCACAAAAGATCGAGCTCTTTCACCTTCGTGATCTTTTTTGATCTTGAAAAAAGTCAGAAGAGTAAAGGTCTTACTGGGGATAAAAGTCCAAGTTGTTTAGCAGCGGTTTTTAACATTGCTGTCTGTTTTCCACCACCGTGCAACTCAAGCATGGAGAAGGACATCTTTGGGTGTTCTTTGTTTTGTTTTTGTTTTTAACGTAGTCGTGTACTTGGGAGCAGACCTGCAAGCTAAGTCTTTGTTTTCTGCTGGCTATATGTATTTCTTCCAAGGTCCCAGCTCAAGTGAGTGTTATCTTTGAGGCTGCAAAACCCTAAGGGGGACCCCTGCATACACTCCAATACAATTGCAAAAAGCTCATTCCTTTATACAGCGGATTACTTTTAGATTTACTTCGATGTGATCTGTACAGATTCCCTTCATCTTAGGGGAGGTCTGATTCTCTTAGCTGACTTACGCAGCCACACACCAAGAGAGCCTTATTTTGTGGAAGCCAAATCTCATTAATGGCAATCTGCTGCCCATCTTTTAATTAGCCAAAGGATCGGTGACATTTCACAACCACAGCAGTGGCAATAAAGCAGCATTGTAATATAAAATAAGGTGAAGTGTCCACCAGAATTGAAAGCCTCCATTTATCAACATTAGGCTACTGACTGGATTCTCATTTTATATTGGGAATTGATGTATCTATTTTTATTATGCCTCGAACACACAAAAAGCTAATCTTTTCAACTTCGGAAATATCTTTGGAGTTAGCTAACACAGAGGTTTGAAAATGCTGCAGGTTTTGCAATGTGAGACCTTATTCTAGAGTCTGCGTTCCTCACATATGATGTAAATGCTAACCGGCCTTTTAATGGGGACATAAACCTTAAGCTTTATCAAAATACTCCCAATATTTAAAGTTTAAACCGCTCCTTCTTTTGGCAGAATTGTTCAGGGTCATACACTGCAGGCACACACAACTTGCCTATTAAGTTTATTACAAATTTTGTGGCATAGTCTTCATACTTGATTGTTGATTTTACCAAATTTGGGGGGGGGGGGGGAGATGTTATTTAGATTGTGTGTGGCTGGGCATAAGGCGTTCTCTCCCTTGAGCGTTATACAATGCTGCTCTACAGGGATTCATAAACAATTTGTGCTGCAATCATCTTCTACTTATTTTTCTTTGTTTTATAGAATACATTTGATGCTGCAGTTTCAGCATATGTCTTCATGATTCAGTAAACTTACCTAGTCCAGAATCAATACTTGTATTTTCCTTCCACCTAATAGTAAAGGGCATATAAAATGCATGAGACAAAGTAAGCTCTTTCTAAAGATATGGATTAAAACTGAAACTGCACTTAGAAATGTGAAAAATTGAATGGAGAGTTTTGAGTTTGGGACATTTCTCTGTGATACAGAGGAAATATCAAAGACCCGAAAAGTTTCAGAACACCGTGGTAGCGGCATTAACTGATGCCATGCTGGCGATCAGTTGCTGCTGAAGTCACTGTTTTCTGTGCCTGCTACTAGCTCTGGAAGTCTAGGCTGCCAGCAGCACGGAACAAAATTTGCAAAAACCAAAGAAATTTAAGTCATGGGCAAGTGTTCTTCTTCTGAGATGGGAAACAAGAACTGCAGGAGGACCGCTAGCCCATTTCACAGGTGGTTTCCATGAGCCATAAACAACGAACAAACACGATTAATGGTGTACAGAGCTTTAAGGCTAACCCAGTGCTAACAGCATCTGAGCTGGGGCGTTGGGAGAGCTGGGGTAACTCCCAGTGCTGCTGCCATGGTCCACCTGTGTTTGCAGTGCAGGTACAACAGTTACTCTTCCCCAATTTTTGGCTCACCCTAAAAGACAATAATGTAGAGAGATCATTGGTTTGGAAGACTATGGAGGTAGTCTGTGGGCTGAAGACATGCCTTTCCTCTGAAAACTCTGAAGGCAGTCTGTGTGATGAAACCTCTGAATCTTTCCTGACGAGCATCCATTATCAGCATTCCCAAAAACATGGCCATGGCCATGACAATCGGATGTTCTGGGATACAACCCCGTGGTGGCAATCTTACATCTTTTGAACTCTTAGATTTTGAACTTTACTCCACTTTCTACCTAATCAAAAAATAAGAAGTTAGATGACAAACCTGTACGTTGCAACCTGAACAAGATACGGGAGAAAAAGACTGGTGCAAAACATTGCATTTTGAGGATGCTTATGGAACTAGACTGCCAGCCATGGTTCCTGGCAGTGTCACTGCGCTCCTCTTGTAAGGAAGTCTTACTTTGTGCCTTTTACAGGAACTAAAAGGAAATTGGGACTACTTTAGAATGGCTCTATGAGGAGTTTGGTCCCCTGAAGACCAGCCAGGCCTGGTCACCCAAAGGCTGCTGACTGAAACCGCTGGGGAGACAGCATCGCAGTCATGTACTGCTGCTCTGAAATATAGTTTGGAGAGAGCTGTGTGTGGTCGGGTTAGTTTAGTTTTTTTAATGTGGGTGAGCAATAAAGCGCTGGCTTGTACACAAGAGAAACTTCTTGGAAAGGGAACTGGAATTCAGTTCAGGTGACTTTGGACATGACGAAGATCATTCCTGAGCTGAAGACAGGCGTGCTGCTATAATCTGGATGTCTTTCCAGCCCCCAGAGCGAGTGCTGTCCCATGAAAAATCAAAAATAAAATCCTAGATTGACACTCATCATCTTTAATCGAATCCTGTAGTTTGTGACAAAGTAATCAAAGAAATAACTTCTCTGGGTTATGACTACGATCAATATCTCCTTTCTTTTTCCCAACTTAAATACACGCCCGGACAACTATTAATTTTGTCTGTGTCAAGCCCTCGCTAGTATGATTAAAGAAGCCAGCCGATAGCTTCAAGCAAAGACTAGTTATTCACGATGATGCCTTTAAGCTATCATTATAAGGTGTTCCTTCTCTGTAAAGTTCAGACCCAAGCAGGCATGCTCTCGTCAGATGTCAGGTGTGTTGAGCCGCAGAGTGCTGCCGTTCCCGCTGAAAAGGGGATATTTCCCCAGCACACACTTCTTTTGCACGTCCTACGTGCTGCGGCGTGGTATCGTCTTCCAGAGAGTTACCTCTGATGGACAGGATTAGGGGAAATCCTTGTTTCTTTGGTGATTTTCAAACACTATCAGACAATGATGCCAAGTAAGAGTGAATTAATGAGATATTGGAGCCTGGCAAGTAGAAAGTGGCTTTAAATAACCCTGATTAGCCTTTTCTCAGTTCCTTAGAGCGCAGGCAAGGCTTGAACAACAACAAAGACCCCACACTCACACTTTTTATTAGTTTGGTGGAAAAAGAGTGTGCTTTTCAGAGGGTGTTAATTAAAAGATTTAGGCTCCATTCACACTGCCCGTATCCCTTGTTTCATCTTTCCCTCCTTTTTGTGTGGTTTGTTTGCAATGGGAGAGGTAGGACTGCTGTTATGACAGATAATGTTGACTTTTAAAGAGTTCGCTCAGATCTTATCTGTGAGAAAAATATAAGCCCTAATTGAGCATCGGAGTTTCACTTTTTACGCGATGGCTTCATTAGATCTTAACTTTTATTTTAAGTCATTTAAAGTGTCTTTCACTCTTTTCGAAACAAGGTTTCACCTCTTCTCTGAATTTCTCAGGGGATATTTTCCCTACAGCTTTGTAGTTGCTACGTTTTGCCTTTTGAATGAATAAATAAAATAATTTTTTTCCATCCCTTTAATCATAAAGTTGCACTTTTATAAACCTTAAGCATATTAAAGTCATTGCATCAGCCTCTTCTAGTTACACAGAATTCATAATGTACAAATGATGGCACCAGCCAAGAAATTTTTTAGAATCTGAGAAATATATATAAATATTTTAAGTAGCTAAAAACTTGAGTGAATGATTTAATCACAAATTTATCTGCCATGTTTTGGGACTATTTAAAATAATATTTAATCACGTACCTTTTTCCCAAACAGATTGATATTTGTCTGTTTTAGCCAAAAAGCAGCTTTCCAGAGATATTTCAAATAACAACGTGGAAAGAGGAGATAATAGACAACTCAGATTATTTGCGGTGATGGCCAAATTCTGAACCTCAGCAGTGGTCAATGCACCACAGGATACATCTGAATGAATAATAGCTTCACCATAGTATCTGGTTAACAAATTTATTCTGTGAATAGTACATGAATAGTAGAATAAATATTTATTCTATGAATAGACTTCACCATAGTTTCTGGTTAACAAATTTATTTCTTTTTAAGGCTGTATTTTGTGTGCAGCATCTCTGGTTGACCTGTGAAACTCATCATACGTGTACAGAGCGTGACTCGGCACTGAGAAAAATCCTTTGTGCTTACTTTTAAAGTCATACTGTACAAAAATCAGACGTAAAAAGCTAAACCAGGGCTCGTTCCTTCTTAGGAAGTGTATGTGCCGGGTGTGTATTGCTCTGCTACGGTGAAACGCGTAGTTCTTCTCTAACAGCTTTGAAATATTTTCCATAAAGTTGTTTGATCTTGCCTCTCAGCGTGGGAAGGTGAAGGTACTGGTGGGGCATTCGGAAGGGAGAGGGGGAATCCTGGTTTTTGTTTAATAAAAATCTAATAGTTAATTATATTGCTGCATGCTTTCGCTGGCAAACATCTACGGTACGCTTTAGAAGAAATGGGGATTTGCTGCTTGTTAATGGACTCGGCTCTTCTACAGCGCTGTAGTCGAGCAGCCACCTACAGTTCATCCTTATGTTAATACTAACGCTACCAATTTTAACATTATATGCCTCTTTCCACCGGCCCCTGTTGGAACCAACAGCCTACGGCAAGTGCTGTACTGCCTTTTACTTAATTGCTTCTTAAAGCTAACAGTGAATTACATTAAGTGTAATTTCATTGTCGTTGGATCTTGGCGAGTTTGAGGTGGCACGTTTGCCATGGGAGTTCTTTTTCTCTGGTTCAGTGGCTATATCCGGGTGGGATGCATTTCTCCTGGAGTAATCCAGGAGAATCTTTCCTTTGAAGAGGAACAGATGTAGATTTACATATCTGGAGGTCTCTGGCCTCTGATGAGATTAGTTGGTGTTTTTAAACCCTACTGGAAGGTGCATATTTAATAAATGCCTAAAGCAAGCCTGTGTGAAATGGCTGGGCCCTGGGAGGCTTTGAATGAGAGGAGAGGAGGAGATGTCAAGTTGCACATTGTGGTACCGTCATAATCGCTGCTGAAAATAGGCCAACACTTGAAATAACAAATAGATTCAGATTCTGCAGTAAAAGAGGTAAAGAGAAAGCGGGCAGAGGAAGCGCCTCAGGATCCATTAGGTTTAAAATGCAGCTGGCCGGTTTGCTTCTGATTTCCCAATAAGCAGGAAGAGGGAAAAATGCAGAGGTTTTAAAGCAGGCAGCCCTCCTGCACCCCCGCCAAAGAGTCTGTGCTTTTCTGAGGTGCTTGTTTGACATAGCTGCGTGCCCTGTGATAGGAAATGGTATTTCTGCTTTACTAAAAGGCTGCATTTTGGAACGGAGGGGAAGGGCTGCTTGTGAAATTAGAGATTAAGCAAACTTCCCTGCGAAACACCAAGTTTTTGTGACAGCAGCTGTTCTTTTCTTCTAAGCAGAAAATAAGAGCGAAACATAAGTTAAAAATCATACATCACACCCTTCTTTTTGGGTGCTGTTCCTGTAGCTATGGCTGTGGCATGCACGGTATCACGGTAAGGCTGTATGACACCTTCCTCACATCGCTATTTTGGATCCGGATCCTGCACTGTACTCGCAGCGTTTGAAATAGTGTAGGGGCTTGTGATGAGAGCCTTATGATTGTATCTGCCTTCCTCTCCTCTCTCCTCCTTTCAGTCCGTCACAGGATCTGTGGTTTTTCCTAGCAGCTCAGCGTTTGTGTCAGGCTCCGCTGCCTGCCTGTCCCAGCCCGTGTCGCACAGCAGGCTGCGTGCCACCGCTGCCTCCGACCGGTGCTGTCCTCGGGGAGCTGGTACCCAGCCGCCTTCATCCCCAGCCGCCTTCATCCCCTCCGCACTCTGCCTCTCCTCCCCCGCCACTGACAGCAGCCCTCTGTCGGGCTGGGTCCGACTGCCCCCTGCCACCCGCAGTATCGCCCGCTCCCTCCTGCTGCTCCTCTCCCGCTGCCGCCCTCACCTGCGGTGCCCGTTCCCCACACCTTCCCTCTTGCTCCTCTGCTGTCCTGCAGAGGCTCACGTGCAGCTATCGTGTCCCTCAGTACTACCACAAAAACATCTGCGCAGATTAAAATTTTGCAGGCTTGGGGTGTTTTATTATCTAAGGAGGCCTACGAAGCCGGGATGCCCAGAGCCGGCTGCCTCGGCCTGCAGGGCTGCACCACGGCCTGTAAGTGACACTGCCGGTCCCTGCGGGAAAGGGCAGAAAGCTAAAGGAACCCAGGGCTCTGCTGGGATTAGCGGAGAAACAAACAGAGGCCAGCACAACAAAAGAAGGTGCTCGGATCTGCAGATAAGGAGCTTTCCAGGCCTCTGAGCAAGGGCCCTGTTTAACTCCCCGCGGAGCTCCATGGGCCCGCAGAGCTCAGCGATGAGCGGCAGGAGAGATGAAACAGCAGCAGTTGAGACAAGAAGCTTTTTCCCCAACCTGCATTTTTTCCGACTTCTAGCTAAATTTTATTGCACAGTTAGAACTAGTTCCTGCCCCGGACCTAGTTTAATTTCATTTTGGAAACTCTGCCGTCTCCTATGCAAACATACTATTATTACTTTCCAACATCTAGTGATAATTGCCCAGATGGGTACAAACAATGTTTTATTGTTGCTTTTATTTGGTTAAAGTTAGGAGAGGGACTGCTTGCCATCAGGCTCTGAGCAGGAAAGTGGTTTATAGTGTTTGTAAGAGATATCTTGGTCAGCGATGAAGAAAGCAGCAATAAAATTGCTTTCGGGGGAAAATTTCCCCTTGGGTTGAGGCTCGTGTCCTTTTAAGCCTCATTTTTGAGGCCTAAGTGGGACTAATGGTGCACCGGTGCGGACTTTGAGCTGTGGAAAATGTTGCTGTGGGGGTTCGGTCCTTGGCTATTTTTCAGGCAAAACTCCCAATTGTTTTCAATGTGCAAATACCACAAAGGCCCTATTTTGAGTTCTCTCTCATTAGATTGCAAAACTGTTTCAATTATATCCTATGGATTTCACAGGCATGCAACTTCCTGAACACCCACATTGAGGAAAGAAAGGTTTCGTGTTTGGATCTCTGTTTTGGTAAAGTACCAGCAAACAAAGCCCCCCAGGACCACAAAGGACAGCTACAGTATGAGTATTATTCTAAGAAATAGTCAACATTTGTCGGCCCTGACCGCATGGTGACATCTGAATTTAGCACACAGTTCCGTGTCCTTGGGATAAAAAGATACCTAGGGAAAGCACAGTTGGGGAAGGAGTGTTGCCTTTGCCTTCTATCTAAACTTCCTTAATGTGGGACAGCTTACCAGGCAGAAAAAAATAGGATGAAAGTAAATATAAAATTAAAATAACAGAAAGAAGAAATTAAAAAGCCTCTCATCAGCATGGTAACACTAGATGGCTAGATAGAACAACAGCATAAATAAACACTGCTGCTCAAACACCCATTTCCACCGTCTCTGCTCGTATCCCTTGGCCAGCCCAGTCCAGACAACGAGCCACCCCCTTTTTCACTGATGACGCTTCACAGAGCTACTCTCATCACTAGTAACATTTTTCTTTTTTGCTGTCTTCTCTGATTTTAACCCTGCTTTAGGCACCTTCTCATTCTCCTTTCTGACTACCGTGGGACGCGGGCCAGCAGCCAGGCAGGGGGTACTTTCCACAACTTCTCTGCCTTTTTGTCAGCACTGGGGCTTGTTACCTCATCAAACAAAGCAAATCTTTCAGAACTCATCTAGGTGTGCCAAGGCTGGTTCTCTTTTGGTATGTAGTCCGTTCTTTGGAGGGTTTCTGTCCGTTCAGGCTCTTCCATCTGTTTTTGAGAGTCTAACCTTCACAGAGATGGTTTTAGGTTCTTTGGGAGTGTTTTTGCCGCTGAAGGAGTTGGTTATAGATCATTCCTGTCCAGTGCTGCTGAAAACAGTTTGGTGGACAAGCCCTTCTTCCTTTGTGCTGTCAGAAGAGCAGTGGTATTTCCTCATAGAATATCCCGAGTTGGAAGGGACCCATAAGGATCAACAAGTCCAACTCCCGGCACCGCACAGGTCTACCCAAAATTCCAGGCCGTGTGACTGAGCGCACAGTGCAATCACTTCAATTCAGACAGGCTCGTTGCAGTGACTGCTTCCCTGGGGAGCCTGTTCCAGTGCGCGACCACCCTCCCGGTGAACAGCCTCCTCCTGATGTCCTGCCTAAACCTCCCCTGCCTCAGCTTCACCCTGTTCCCGCGGGTCCCGTCACTGGTGATTACAGAGAATAGGTCACCCACCTTTCCACTCCCCCTCGTGAGGAAGTTGTAGACCGCAATGAGGTTCCCCCCTCAGCCTCCTCTTCTCCAGGCTGAACAGGCCCAGTGACCTCAGCTGCTCCTCATACCTCATCCCCTCCAGGCCCTTCACCATCTTCGTCGCCCTCCTCTGGACACTCTCAAGCAGCTGAATGTCCTTTTTGTACTGTGGTGCCCAGAACTGCACACAGTACTCGAGGTGAGGCCGCACCAGCGCAGAGTAGAGCGGGACGATCCCTTCCCTCGCCCTACTAGCGATGCCGTCCTTGATGCACCTCAGGATACAGTTGGCCCTCCTGGCTGCCAGGGCACACTGCTGGCTCATATTCAGCTTGCTGTCAACCATGACCCCCAGATCCCTCTCTGCAGGGCTGCTCTCCAGTACAGTTTTCCCAGATCTCATCATGGTCCCTTTATTCCTGCAGCTAGATTACTCTCTTTTGGTAACACTGAAAAAGGAACTAGATGGCTGACACCATTTTCTTCTGTAGCTTTATTTCTTAAGACAACACAGAATAGCATGCTAATACAGCATTTCAGTCACAAGACTTGCTGTTTGCAAACTTCTGAATTGCAACATTGACTTATCTCTAGTTATGTCATCCTGGTCTTCCTTCTCTTCTGTAGTATTTCTTTCTCTGTAGTCTTTTTATTACGTGTAAGCAATAATGTTTTGCTCTTCGTTAGTAATACAGACCATGTATCTACAGAATGCTGTGGCTGATTTTAGCAGAGAAGCTTGTATTATTGGTATTTCTCGTCTGTCCTTACCTTTTTATTAGGCTGCGACTATTGCATTTGTTATTCTCATGTCCCATTATTCCAGAATGCTTCTCTGCCTGTGTGCTGTCCTGCTGGCACTGCTAGGGGATGCTCCTTAATCACGGTGACTTACAGCAGCCTAAGGCTTGTTTATCCCTGAACTTGTTCCATAAGTTTTAAAATTTTTACCTTAAGTTTCCAAAAGTTGTAATCTTTAAAATTTATATATTTCTTCTGGCTTGTCTTTTTCTCCCTTTTAAATTCTTTATTCATTGTAATTAGGTTCCCTCCAGGTTTGCAGTATTCTCGAGTAAAAAAGCTGTGTTTGCTAGCGCTGCGCGCGGTACAGTGCCCGGTCCCTGTGACGTTTTCAGGTGTTTTACTGGTGAAATCCCCGTGTGTTCCTCTAGACGAAACCTTCTTATCAGTAGCCACTCTCCGAAAATCTGTATCTAAACGTGGCCGAAGCACTTAGTAAGGATTTATAGCCTTACACTGCATCCCGTTTTTTTCTATCCTCTTTAAAACCCGTCTGTAAGCACAAACCAGCCTCTTGCATTCCTGCCTGGCGCTGAGCTGCGAGGCTGCTGGGGTCGTCCCTTCCCCGCAGCTCAGCAGCCCCGCTCAGGACCCTGCTGCGTGCTGCTGGGAGGGCCTGGCTCTGCCAGAGCTGGGCTTCCTCAGTGCTGCTCTGGAGAAAACACAACCTGAATTTCCGTGGAGAAGCAGCACGGCCACGGATTTCTTCCTCTCTGCTCAGCAGCGTGCCTGCCTTCGGACTGGCTTGCTGCGTTGCACAGGACCCGGTTAGGTCTGGTTTCTGATGAGTATGGGACAAAGCATGCGATTTATCATCGCTCCACCTGACCTTTAACTCTGATCTGTTACTTTCTTGCTTGCAAAGTGGTGGTGAACTTGATGTGTATCAGTCCGGTAATGAATAGCGTCTGTGTGTGTTACGTGTACGTACTGGCTTTCTTCTCCCTCAAAAGGGTTTGCACACAGCAAGGAAACTGGTGCCTGGTCTTGTACCTAGTTCTTGGAACAATACCTCTTGCAGACACATAGAAAGATAGGTATAATTCACCATTTAATTAATTAGTAAGCAAAAGGAAATAAATGTGAATTTTCATTTAAAAATATATATATATATTTTTTTCCTTCTTCCCCTAAAAAATAATAAATTGAAAGATACATTTTTTGGCATTCCAAAACATCTTGCACCATCCCTGAAACAAAATGTGGGAAATAGTATTTCGGCTAAGTTGTTTATCCCATTTGTACTGAACAGCAACCTTTCTTCCTAGTGTCAGCTTACGCTGTCATCAGGTTGTAAGTGCTGCGAGACCAGTGAGTTATCTGATTATAAATGCTTTGTTCTTGGTTTTAACATCCTACAGAAATTACTGTAAGAATTGAACACTGATGTATGGAAGTTCTTTTCAGCTGTCTCATTTTGTTCTGCTTGCACTCCTTTTTTTTGCTGTCAGTCTCCTTCCAAAGTACCTATTACCTTATGTTGAGTTGTTTTTTTTAACATTTTGGTCTGAATGATATTATGGAAATTATCTGTGGTTTCTAATTAAAAATCTCCTTGGTTTTTATTTACTGAAATCATATGCAAATAGTGACTAGGTCCCTGGTAGTGGCATAAGTCTTGTCAGCCAGAGCTACACAGAGAATGTATAAGATAGCTGTCAAAAATACATGCAGCTCCAGCTGGGGAATAGAAGAGAGGTACCAGTGCTTGGTGCTTCCTCTACAATCAGCAGAGGTTTATTTTCTAATTATAGCAGGGATGGGATTGGGCCTGCCGATCAGAAAATGAGATCCTTATCTATGAAATCTGAAGTGACTCAAGCGGTGAAGATGCGTGAGTCCTTTTCTGTTCGTCCTGCTGAAGACCTGTGCTGCTCAGGTACCCACCACCAACAGCTTGCCCAGTTCCCACCCTGCAGCTGTTACCTGTGGCCTCTCTGCCCTGTTCTGCTGTTGTATCCAGCAGGCCTGCCTCGTGTACATCTGGAAATCCTATTTTGGCATCGGGGATTTAGAGACCTGAAAGCAGAATAGACAGGAGCAAAGCGATGGCATGTTAAGAGAAGTGGCATCAGTCCTGAGGGGTAGTCCTGAGTGCCTGCCTGGTACGTGCAGGTCTCTGGGTACCTAAATTTCGGGAGATGCTTGACGTTTTTCAAAGCTGGTGACTAAACTGCACCAAACTCCACTCCAAAGTGGTGCCTGACTCCATCCTCCTGTCGTACGTGTCTGGGGGCAGCGTGCCCGTTTCAGCTGCTGGTGCTGCGGTGCTGCTGCAAGCGCGGTCTCTGCAAGTGCCGTTTCTTTCTGCAGAAATTGCTTCGTGGTGGTAGTTCAAAGGATGAGCTCTCTCCGCTGACTCGCTTTTAAAGTGTATCTATTAACAAGACATGTTTAGTGAAAACGGTAAGGCAGATGTGTTTGGATCTGTTAATAAGGTCACCAGTACTTGAACAAAATTCACTGAAATGCAAAACCTTCACGAGAGCAATGAGTCTTTTAGGTCTTCTAAATAGGTCTTGAGCTCCATTTGCATACATCTTTATGGAAAATGTGAAGTTCTGTGTAATTACAAGCCGCATTAGGGAAACTGCCCAAATAAATGCTATGTGAAAAGTGGCACTAGTTGCCATCTTCCTGGCAAAGTGCCTGCACTATTAATCCAGTCCAGACACGTTAGATTCATGAAAGGTAATTTTGTATGCAGTTACAGAGTAAATGCAACTTAACCGTATTTGCATTGAATTCATTCAAATACCCAGCAACCTTAGCACTGTTCTTCTTTTGAAGCAGCAAACTATTTGCAGGCTTAGGAATCTCTAACTCCAAGGTTAGAGACAGTTGGAGCTACCCTGGATAGCACATGGATAACCTCTCCTCGTGATTTCCATCCTGTTGTTCATATTTACAAACAATCGTCACTGCTGTGACCTCCAAGAATGAACGATAGGAACAAAATGCAAATTTTATGTAGGCTTTTCTTTTCCTTTGAAATTCCCTCTACGAGTTTTAACCTGTATCTCCTTGCTATATTATGTAGTAGATGTTGGCTCCGGTTGCAGCTTGGAGGCCCATCTGTGTATCTCTTCAGTCGTTTGCAAGATCATAGTGGGAAGATGTGCTAGGCAAGGAGTAAAATCTTGCCGAGTGCTTCATAGACTGTAGGTTTTGAATTTGTTCTGCAACAGAAGAACTTGTAGAACATATACCATGCTTAAATAAAAGGAAATAGCCTATAAAAATACAGAAGCAAGATAGCTCATTCTCATAGCTTCCATTTTCGCTTCATTGTTAGCTTCGTAAACAGTTCTAAATGCAATGGAAGCTCATAAAGAAATATAAATCTGAAGTAACCGGTGTCAATCTGTGCACAGGCCGTATGTTCTAATTTTATGCTAAATAGCATGTATATAACTGAAACCTTAAGGGTCATTATTACACCATCACTAAAAAGCTCTAGTCAGTCATTTTTCTGCTTATACTTGAGTGTTATTTTGGTGTGGTGTGTCAGTGATTCCATCTGGGCTGTAACTGAGATAAAGAACATTCCTTTAGTCACAAAGCCCAGGTAATTTTCCTACCCCAGCCATCACCACGCTGCCTGTGCGAGTTGTACTGTTTTTCCAGAAAACAAGTTGTTACATTCTGGAACTGAATGAGTTAAAGACAGTATTTGGATCAGTGTTGTGAAACTATATATTATCTATTGTATTTCCTTGGCCTTAAGTGGATTCTAGCATGGGATGAATTAGGTTGGCTAGATATTTTCTGCTGACTGTGATATCCCTGTTGAGCAGCTTTCCCAGTACGAATATATTTGGCCCTTCTTTTTTTTCCCCACAAGCTATATCCCTGTATAAAAACAGCTTTATCTCTAAAGAGCAAATAACACCCAGTGCTCATAACAGATGCCAAGAAATGTTTCTGTTTTGATTTTTGAAAATAAAAATTCAACTGTGTTCAATAAAATTCAGAAGCCGTTTTCCTCTGTGGAAATTAAAGGAATCCAAGGAAGTCTAGGAAGATAGCGACCTTCCTAATTAAAGCGGTAGCAACTGCAGGAATCCAGTTTTTACAACCACCTCTATCTCACTGTGCTGAGAACAAAGCAGTCCTCCATTAATATTTTATTTTCTCTTTTCTTCCACTATAACAATGCTCTATGTTCTGTGAGAGCCCTGGAAAGACATGCAGAGCTATGTTAATTATGGTTTAAATAATTGACACTCTGATTGTGTTGTACTTTCCGAATTGTATGTGGCGTGTCACTGGTTCTACATATAATTACATCTATTCACTGCCATCATTTTCGCCCACTTATATCACTGTATACAGTAGGCTACGTTGCAAAATTGTGCACACTAACTAATAATGTCTTCACCAAATGACCTTTGTTTTTAAACGCGCAGAGTACGCGTAGCCGGGGAGGTCTGATTGCCATCGGAGCTGATGCATGCATCCAGGAAGCTCTATTATGAAGCAGTTAATGTCAGGGGAGTTGGGAGCCTGCATCACAAGCACGCTCTGAGTCTAAAGAGTGGGTATTAGGAAATTTCCAGTGTGGTCTGATGGTATTCCTTATTTAACTCTGCATCCAGCTTGGCAGCTTCTGGGGTCCCAGATATTTATTGTTTGCTGTTTATAGGTGTGTGCACTAACTACTGGGATTATGAAGTGCATCCAGCTACAGTAGATTTGGTACCATGCAACAACATAAACAGGCTTTCAAGACTCATCTTCAGGTGTTGACTGAGTCATTCTGAAAGCCTAAGTGTGTGTACATGCTCTGAGAGTGAGTACCCGGCTCCTTCTTGGAGCAGCTTGTTAGTCGGCATGGCTGCTGCACAGCAATTTCTACTTCAGTGTTTGTCCAGTAAGCAGCTAACTCGAAAATTAAATCCTCTCTCTTACGATGCTGTCTTAATGAACTAAAAAATGTGTATGGCTTCTTCTAAAACCTACATCCTTAGATGTGATTGCAGTGTTTGCATTTACTTGGAAATACTGTGAGTAACTCCCAGCTAAAATGCACGTGGTTTGGAGTTGCTTGGGCAACATCCGTCTGCTTTGCGTGTTCATTCTGGTGCCCTCAGGCAACCCTGTGCCCATCTGGAGCTGTAAGGGAGAGGGATGGGTGTTTGGGAAGGCTACAAGCACAGCTCATCCTCAGGCAACCTGGGAGGTTTACACTGGTAGCTGCTCCGCACCAAGTGCCCATCTCCTTGTGTCCCAGGACAAGAGAGGTGGCTCAGGGAATTTGCTTCTTGGTGGCTACGGGGGCACTGGGAAGTTACCACAGGGTAACTGGCGTGCTATAAATCCATGCGCTGGCTTACACTGTAGTCTGTGGAGCCAAACCTGTAATGTTCTCATGATTCATGCCCTAGCTATGATTAAGTGAAAGTGGTAATGTAGAGGGGAGCAGTGGAAACTGATTTGGGCCCAGATCTCTTTGCTAAGGTCAGCACGTCCCTCAGTGACCTCTGAAATGTGGGTCTTCAGCAGCGACTGCTTGCTAGTGGATTGCTGCGAGTGGATTGAAGAACAGTGCTGTGTTAGTATTGGGCACGCCTTCAGAAAAATGTCAAACTGTTGGGTATTCCTTGCTAATATGTGCGGATGTGTTTAGCAACAACAATAACAACATCAAGAACACTCAGGTTCGGATCATGCATAATGAACATGATGGTAGAGCCCTGGAAGTACTGCAGGAAGGAAATACTTGAAATAGCCATCTGAAGAGTTGTGTTAAGGACAAATGCATGGCCCCAAATAGTGCTTCTCCCCATTTGGCCTGTTTAAAGTGTGGGACAATCGGGAGCTGTAGCCTTTCATGTGAGGCAATAACGCACTGAACACCATGGGAATTAAAGTTGTCTGTGACAGAGAACACTGGGAGCAGCTATCTAAAAGTACTTGGAAGGTGGATCTCACATTGTACTAGGTTAGATCCATGATACGTCCCAGAAACCTGAAAACTTTACCAGATGAGAGAAGAAAAATGAAAAAGCTCTGATGCTCGTTGGCCTGCCAAAGAGAGATGGAATAAGAAAAGCATTCCTAGAAATGTCAGATGGGATTTTCAGAAGTATTTAGCAATTGTCTGTGTCTGGCCCAACTCAGAAAGCTGTCCCTGTTTAGGACATCGCTCGAACATGTGGTTCCACGCCGGGGATGCTGATGGAGCCCAAGTGTTACATGAAGCTGAGCATCCTGCATATGGACGGGCTTAGGTCCGTGCGGAAGTGCTTTGTCTGAATTAAGGGCCCTGTTTAGAGGCTCCTGCGCATTGGCAGAGGTTGAAAAGGGTCGTCTCGAAAATAAGGAATGCGTATGTTATACAGTGTTCTTTTTTTAAAGCAATGCTAATCATATAAGCAATTGGTGACTATTAAAAAGAGCAGATACTCAGACTCCTCTCCTTATTTTCCTGTGCTGGGTTAGAATGAGGCAACTTTTCTCTGCAATGTCTGCTTTGTGTACGTATGTGTAGGTTTGTGCTTCTGAAAACAATGAATGTTTTTAATCAGCATGGACTCTTGTGTGGAGGCTCAAGAGGAATGATACTGGATTGAAAATACAAAGCAGTTTTTTGGATTTTGGAAGTTTAGTGCATGTGGTTAGATGTTTTGGCTTATTGGGGCTTTCTCATATCAGAATTCAATGTAAAATTGCACTGCAAATTAAAAAAAAAATCATCATGTTTGCATATCAGGGTTAAGTTTAAGTCCTGTTTTCATCTTGTTTTCCCTCATCCGTTGGTGTCATTACCAAAACATGTATTTCAGTGCATTAGAAAAAGTAATTTGAGTCAACTGATACCTGAATCAGTTCTGAAACGTATGTAATTTCCTGTGGTGTTGCACGGAGAGAATTGATTTCAAATGTATATTTTAGGATTAGGGTGAAGGGATCAAATAGAAACCAAACTCTTGCGTCTGATGATAGAATTTGACCTGCCACACTAGCAGACCAGAATCCTGTGGGATGGTACCTGTGACACACAAATCCCATGTCTGTGTATTAATTCAGTCCCATCAAGGAGAGCCAGGTGGAAAAGCGGTGAATCAGTATCAATATTTATGATACACCTAAAGGCATATCAGAAGTTTGTGAGAAACTGTTTCCTTGCATGCTTTCCCATACTTTGTACTTACGGATGGTAACTCCTAATGGTGCAAGTAGGGCACACGCCACGGCAGGAACTTGGTGCTCACTGACTGCTTGTGCACTAAAAGCTGCCCATTGGCTCCGTGTCCTGGGGAGCTGGCCTGGGAGCAGGTCATTGCCGTGGGCATGGGTCTCTGGCATTCTCTGTGATTGATGCTTGCGAATATCTGTTTGAAAAAATGATCCCAGATAGAATCTATGAAACAATCTATATAGCGTAATTTTTTTTTTTACTGAAGTAGTATTTTCTGGAACAGAATCTGTGTTTGAGACCTAAGTCTAAGTCCATCTAAGTCATGGATTTTCCGCTTAAAATTGTGCTTTGGTGTCCAACGGAGGTTGAAGGTAACTGCAAAATTTGCTTTTGGGTTAACTCAAACTGGGTCAGAACTTAAAAAAAAATAAAAAAAAAAAAAAAAAAAATAAAAGCTTGTAATTTTTTTATTTTTTTTTTTTTTGAAAAAGTTCTATGTGGTAGGATGTCATTCTCATAGTTACAGTATTCAAGTTATATGTGAAAGTAGTTTGGAGCCTGTAGATGGTCTGGACATGTGAACATGTAGTTCTCTACCAGTAGTATGCAACTGTATATTCACTTGCTTATTGTTTATATTATAATATTCATGTATTTTACATTTCACGTGGAATTACCTTACAAGCATGGTTTCTTATTAGCTGTGCATCTCATGTCTGTAAGTGTATTAAAAGTATTATCCATCTGGATTCCATCGTTTCAATATTGCCTTCAGAATTGCTTCTTTTAGGGAAAAAAAAAATAATCTTTCTCCTTTCCAGTCTTCCTCCCTATCCTCCCCACCCTAGATAACTCCAGTCATGATTCAGAAAGTATATGAGCAGCAAAGTTCTCTCCAGAATTATCAGTTGATCGCAAACATTCTTTGATATGTCTTTAATGCCCAGGATTTTCTGAAGATACTAATGATATCTTGATGCCCCAGGCTGGACACTTAATAGAAGCATGGTCTTTATTTAGTACATAACCTCCATTCTGGGAAAATCAGGCTGTATAGCAAAGTTAGGTCTATGAGTTGCTGAACACTTGAGTAGTTGCTTTAGAAAATAATAATAATAAAATGTCTATAATTTGTTAATTCTGCAATAATAATTTTATTCATATTCTGGCATCCAGTGTGGATGTATCCCTGATGTAAGGTGCATCAATTAATACTTTAAATTACATTTTCCACACAGATCTTTCCGTACTCTTATAATCAGAGGAACATTGAATTTCCTGAGCTGAGCCGTGTCCCATCCTTTTAAAGAACTGAGTGTTTTTAAAGTCCAAATGAGTAACTGATGCGCTCTCATTTGCTTGAGTGCTAAATGGAACGCCTTCCAGGACAGCTCGGTATCTTTGCAAATCCTGAAAATTTCTTTTCTGTTCCCTCAAATGTGTTTTTCAGCATTTATTGTGACCATGCAAATGTTTTCTCGTTGTATTGTTTCAGTGGAGAAGCAGCCATAAGTGATGTAATTCTACATTGTCATTTTCCTTTTCTGTGCAGCTGCTGCAAAATTAAAAAGCTGTAAAGTTACAAATGGTTTTATATGAAGCAATACACAGCATGGAATTTCCTGCTGGTGGTTAAAATAATACAATTACTTTCAACAGATGAAAGCAGTTAAGAGTCCAAAGCAGGTCCCTATTTAAAAAAGAAAATCATTTTCTTCTGCAAGTACCCTTTTAAAACATTTGTGTTTATTTTTTTTTTCCTTTTTTTCAAGCAATCTCATCGTAGATATTTTTTTTATTCTGTTGGATTTTTGGCATGCAGTACAGATCAAAAAGAATACACACGGTGCCAGGTAAGAAAACAGCAGCAGAAAAGCTTTATCTGAGCATAGTTCACCAGCCATACGTCTCGGTTTGTTCTCGTATCCATCTGCAGAGTAAAACAGCCATATGCTCAGAGACATCCTTGTCTTTTCTCTTTTTCTCTCCCTTGCACCAAAACGAAAAGTCATTAGGTTTGACAAGAATGGTACATTTCGTAGTAATTACAAGGGAAGCACAAAACAAAGCCGGGCCAGCTTCACAGTGTCCATGAACGTCCTAATGCACCCAAGACTGCTTTTACATTCTCTTAGAGGGAAACGGATTAATTGGTTCTTTGTACCTCCAAATTGAAATCGCGGTGTAACCTCGTTGTGCTCAGCGCAGGAAGCCTTCGGGGATGCCAAAGTTTGGACAGGAGTCTGGGACATCGCGGGGTCCCTGAACTATTGTGTTCAGTGAGCTGTGAAAAGTCATTCAGAAGAGAAACACTCAGCATCCTTTATTTATTTGCATTGAAATATTTATCTGTGATGTGAGGCATTCATAATAGATTGTCAATCTCTTGTGCCTTGTGATGAATCTGGCCTTCTTGCATTGAATTCTAAGTATTTCCTTCTGTGAATAATTTCTTAATTGTCACATTTCCAACTTATGAATGTTCCCTGACCTTTTGATCCAAATTATCTTTTTTTTTTTTCTTTTCCTTCTCAGGAAGGGAAAAACCAAAAATTTTTTTTCTGTAAAAAAAAAAAAAAAGGGGGGAAAAAAAAACAACAACTCACCTACCTAAATTATTAATTTTTGAACTTAGAGATTAAAACTCAATCAACCTGAAAATTCATGTCTTGCTGCTCTTTCCTGATAATTGAAGGAAATTATTTATGTAGCATAGATTAATATTGTTTCATGTTCTACCTGACATTCCAGATTAAAGTATGACTTTGAAATAGAGATGGGTTGGGACTGAAATACCCAATACAGCCACTCTAGTACATGGAAAGCGATGTGTTAAGTTCTTAGTACCGGAGCTCACAAAGGAAGTCAATTTTCACTTCCATCTTGTTATGTGCTGGGGGGAATGGAAAGAGAAATGAGCTTGGGAGGGAAGAGGGGAAAAAAAAAAAAAAAAAAAGAGAGAGAAGGAGAATGAGGGTGTGATAACAATGAGCAGAAGGCATTCTGCAGCCTTGGTGCTGGCTTGCAGGGGGAGGGATGCCCCAGACACCCAGCTTTCGGTAGGAAGACAGAAACTCTGCTTCCAAGCTGCATCTAACCATGTCGTAGCCCCCTCTGAGCTATAAATGGATACAGAGAAGGCTCTGTGCTTTTTCGGTGTTCTGGGACAGGCAAACTCCCAAGTAGCATCTAGAGTAACACTTAGCATTTCTGGCACAGCCACGGGCCTTTTGCTGTAGCGGAAGAAGCCATGCTGGCCTACCAGCCCAGGAGGGTTTCTCTGTGTTTTTGAGCGAGCTCCTCTCAGCCTTTTCTCTTTTCCTTTCTCTTCTTTTTCTCTTTTCCTTTCTCTTCCTTTCATCTCTGAAAAAGGAGCTTGGAGGCAGGGGAAAAGAAGGCGGTTTGAAGGAGGCAGAGCAGCACTAACCCAGAACACAAAGGGTGGAGGTGTATCTGCTCGCTGCTGGCACGCAGCCATCGTGGTTATCAGCTTAATAGCATAACTTAACAGGAAGAATTACACTCGTGACCTTCTGCTCCAACAGCACAAGCTTCTATCACTTGAGCTAAAGGAGAATCTCCATTAGTAGTTGCTCATTGTCACAGGGCACGTATCCCTCTCTTGGGCCAACCACTTATAATGACAAGATATCATAAACACTTGAACAGCTCTGATTTTGTCCAGTAGAGGGAAGTGGATAGACACAAACACTAACTCAATATGTTCGAGAGAAATATCATCAACATATTAACCGCATCATGCGTGATTGGCAAAAGGCGTAACAATTGCAGGAGAAGCGTGCGTTTCTCACTGCTGCCAGAACCTCCGTATTGACTAAGGATCATTTCCACTACAATTGCTGCTTCTTGCCCTGTCGCTCTTCTCTGAATTACAGTGCTGCCAGCAAAGAGTAATCTGGATCATAGACCAATGTACCTGGTTGCTGAAAAATAACGTGTTGCTTTCTGCAGTGCTCATTAAGTGTATTTTTTTTAAATCGGGTTCCTGGGGGAAGAGAGCTATTGAGAATTACCTTTACGTGAGACTGGCAATAAGTTGCATTTCAAAACTAGATAGTTTTTTCCTTGGAACTAGCAGTGGAATGGGAGCTTAGGTACTGCCATGATGTTCCTCCAAAGCATTTGGATGCTGGGTTTCTGAATAGTTCAGTATTGATTGTTATTTCTTGGGTAGTGTGACAAAAGCCAAGTATTTCAGATCTAGCTCTTAGACTTGTATTTACTCACACTAGTCCGCTATCTGTTCCCGGGGCGAAAAGAGTTACCGAAGTGAGAATTGGCCCTTGTCAGCTGTAGTGGTGCAGGTACTACCTACACAATAGAGAATGGAGGAAGACTGTCTCTTTTGGGGTCGTGTGTTTGGACTATGAGGCCTTTTTCTAAGAGGGCCTTTAAGGCAAAGATGTACTCAGTAGCGCTGATCCTGCTGCTGTACCATGGAAACGTGACCATCCTTATCAAATATTCCCAAGCGTGCTGACAGGCAGTCATCAGCCCAAGCTTTCTTTGGAAGGCTTTCTCTGTCCCTTGAAGCAGTCCCCTCTTTCTCTTTTAATGCTAAACAGTTCTCCACGAGGTCCACCAGCTTCTTCCTCTCCGTTGGGTTAGTTGGACTGTCCAAATTTTTAAGAACGCCAGCTGGCTTGCGACCAGCCGTTTATAGAGCAGCTCCTGTTCCAAAGCCATTTTTTCCCACCAACTTTGGCTGTTTCTCCTCTTCATCCTTTTCTGTGCAGAACTCCGAGGTCCCTGTAGAGGTTTCCTAACATCCCGAAGCCTTCATCAAATGGTAAATTGGTATTCTGTTAGGCTGTCAAAAGGGATTAGAAGGAGGAATCTATTCTTCTTCTTACTCTCATTCTTTAATGACAAGTTACATTGCCAGCCTGTCCACTAAATCACATTAGGCAAGGACTAATTTACCTCTTCATACCAAAGTAGAGGGAAGCCAGAAGAATATTCTCCCACTCTAGGACATGCTTTCAGATAACTCCCATGCTACTGTAATTGTATTTTAAAAGAATTAGCATTTTATTAGCATGAAAATAGATAAGAACCCCCCAAAATCTTTTCTTCTTCTGTTTTGGAAGTGTAAATACATTCATTTTAGGTAACTGTGAAGCTGTAATACGATTCATATTTGAGAAATTCAACAAAATTGTGATCAGGTAAGGTTTTGACACCTGCATTTTCATGGAGAAATTTTCAGTGGGTTCTCTCAGAATCTTACAATTTTTAACAGGAATCATCCATTTCATCCTCTCCAAAGGAGTTTGCGTTTAGCTGGAAGCTGAAGATGCTCTATTTCCCAGCACCGTACGCACCTGTACATGCAGGTAGATCTCGCATCCAGCATCACTGTTCGTGGATGCAGACATTAGGACTGATCTTTGTCTAAGACACAGTCCTTACAGAAGGAAGAAATGTCCATTATAACATCAGGAACCTGATTTTAAAACCAGTGTTATCTAAAGACAGCCTATTTCCCCATGTGCAGGGGCATGCCTGGACTTTGAAGGAGGAACGGGGAGATGCCTTGAAAAGAGAGAGAAAATCGGTGTACCCATTGCTGGCCCAATTCACCCCCAGAATTCAGCTGATGTGCCTCCCGCCTCCATGGTTGGAGTGCTGGCACAAAAGACGTGGTTAATGATGCTCTTTGCGTTTTGCCGTTATGATGAGGTATGTAACAATGGGACGGATTAGGTTAATTGTGAGGGTGCGAGTGGCAAATGTAACCAAATAGCAGACAGCCATGATTGCGCTGCCCAAACACAGAGCTAGAAGAGTTCAGAGAGTGTTAATGCTGTGCTGCATCTTGCAAGACCAGAATGAATGCCATGCATTTCCAAGCACAAGAAATTCTGCATAAATAGGACATTCAATTATTTATGACTAGGCTCCAAGTCAGTGATTAATTAGCATTTTAAATATGGTTGATTAACACATTAACCCTATTTTATGAAAACTATTTTAAAAGATACATATTACATGTGCTTCCATTTGATTTTCACATTTCTGATGTCTTTCATCTGTTAGATTACTGTGTCCTATAAGACTTTCTAGAATGTTTAATTATTTACTTTACAAATGCAGGATGTTATAATGATATTTGTAAAGAAAAAGCTAGGATAATGAATATACAATACAGTATTAGCAGCTTCCCCAACTGTTGACAGGAGGTTAGGGGGGTGTGGGTGGAGGAAGAAAGAAAATCAGAACAAGATAATAATGTTGCACTAGATGTATACAAGTGAATATGCAATAAGCTTTGGGAATAGTGTACAAAAGCAATAACATAATTTACCATTCTGTATGAAAGAACTATCTGAGGTGCTTTTGTCTGTACTGAAGGCAATGTTTGGAAGCCTTCACTGGAAAGCAGAATATAACCTAGAAACTGTTTGCATTATCAGTTACAGAAGAAAACATTTACTTGTTTTAATAACCGGTTATTTATTTCTATTATTAATTATTCATCCATCTCTCAGCGATTACTACCATACTAGCTGCTACTGTACCAAGGGCTGGGAGTTTACCTGCCAGACCTAGGAGTGAAGACAAGTTTCTGATATGCAAACATATTTAGACTTTACAAGTAGAATGGGAGGGAGGGAGAGCCCCCCACAGCAGTGCTCAGTTCATTTTAAGCTATTTTTCTTCCATGCAGATTGATCAAATTCCAGTTCTTTTCTGTTATTACCATCCAAACACCACGTACACCTCAGCGTTTGGCCAACAACCTACATATGGTCTCATCAGATAAGGCGAAATTGTGCTGGCAGTGAAGATGTCAGAATTGGCCTTTTTTGGAGGCCTCACCTTGAGACATGCTGCATGTCTTCACCATTTGGAGCGCTCATAAGGGCCCATAAGCAAGCTCCTACCTGCTCCTGTGAGGTTAATACACAGTCGGTATGCCTATGCGAAGGCGTATGTGTGAATACTGTGTATAATTGGATCTGTCCCCCTTTCTGCAAAAAGACAATAGCAGTTGGTGGTGTAAGAGTTGGATGTTTTCTCCCTGCATTGGAGGATTTTTAAAAAAAGCCCTGCAAAGACCACTTCAGCTTGTGCTTGACTTTCTCCAAAGCTTAAGCTCCGTGTAGAACAAAATGTGGTACCGAAAGGTGTGGTACCAAAAATCAGTCAACTAGCTGTTCAGCTGAAAAATAGCTTATTAGCAGGAAAATCGTTAAGGTACAGCATAGATTTACTGTCACAGAAAGGTAATTGAAAAAGGATGCAATCGACAATTTTTACCTATCTTAATCAGGGAGATTATTTGTCTGCAGTATACTTTTTGTAACAAGCAAGCAGTTGATGTCATTGTGTGTGCTACTTAAGCTTAAGGGTCTGATTCTTCTCCAGAAATTTCTCCTTTCCAGTAATGTTATTTTGCAATCAAAGCTTATCCCTAACCTTCATAGCATTGCCATTCCTGTCTGGAAAACACAGGTACTTAAATTTTTAATCAGCTCACTTCTGCTTTATGCTTGGAGGTACA
Source organism: Nettapus auritus (assembly GCA_011076525.1). Taxonomy (NCBI): domain Eukaryota; kingdom Metazoa; phylum Chordata; class Aves; order Anseriformes; family Anatidae; genus Nettapus; species Nettapus auritus. The sequence continues at coordinate 14,716,258 of CM021775.1, forward strand.
GCTAAACTGTTTCGTTTCTTGAAAGGCTCTTTCCATGGAAAGAAGTCCATAAAAAGATGGGAATTGGACTATCTGGACAAGATACATGGGTTCCATGCGTTAGGGGACTCTCCGCAAGGGTATGTGATTACCATATATCAGGAGACTGGAGTAAGTTCAGTGAAGTCATTATGATGATATCATTGCTGGTAGCCGTTACTTTACATTACTAGTGGCCATTACTGTAATCTAAATGGACATTGGGAGGAGATTATGGTGAAAGGTGCTAATGGCTCGCACATTAGAGGTCATTAACATATAGGCACCCAGGATGAAAGTCTACGTACAAAGAGTTAAATAAATTGTGCAGCAGCTTCCCCCAGGGAGTCCTTAAAGGTATTATGCAAGTTTAAGCACTCTTCTTTATCTGGGCCATTAGACCTTTCAAACTAGGAGGTCTAAAGGAAGAGCTTCTGAGTAGTGGATTTCCCAGGTGTAAAATCAAGCCTGTGAGCTGGGGCTGGAGGTGGTGGGTGAGACTGGAAGACAGTGGAGAGTTTAAGCAGGTAAATGTGTCGGATTTGTCTGAATGCTGGAGAAAACACTGGAAAGTGTGTGCAAAGTGTGCTGGAAAGTGTGCGCAGTTTTTGCCTTCTAGGACAGAAGGTGCATCTTTTAGGGCTGTAGTTTGGAATACAGTCAAACTACCCACCTCATCCTGAGCTGGAAGGTTTGCGGTATTATTGCAATATTTTGCTTCACTGTCTTTTTTTTTTTTTTTTTTTAATCTCGTAGAGTAGCAATATGCGGAGTGCAAGTATTCTAGCAATGTAAGTATCTGCTATCATAAAGATTTTCCGATACTATTAATGTAAAACATTAGACATTGCCAAAATCCTACTGTTTTCGCTCCCCAGCTTGAATAAATAATAGAAGACAGGAATAAGTAGAAAAGGGGAATAAATTCTTCCTCTCAGCTGAGGTTGTCTTTGCAGAGATGTGTTTTCTTCTTCCAGCCTGCCTCCAGAGCTGATAGTAAAAGTAATTCAGAAACTTCAGCTAGCACCCAAGGCAGCATCCTGGCTCTGCTGGGGGAAAGATCCACCTTACCACAGTTGTGATGCTCCCTGTTTGTTACAGTAGCTGTCTATAGGTTGGAATGTATTTTTGGGCCTTCCCATTCATGGCCAACCAAGAGATGCATGCAACAACTGTAGTGTGTCTTACAGGGACTGATCAAATTAGAGTAAGCCAAGACTAAGGGATTTTGTACAAATTATCTGCATTAAGACATATGGCTGAGTCAAGACTGCCTCTCTGCAGAAAGTTTTCCAACCCTTTGTTTTGTAAAAAGTCTGGCTAGTAGAAGAAAGTAAGTCATAGAATCAAAGAATTGTAAGGGTTGGAAGCGACCTTGAAAGATCATCGGGTCCAACCCCCCTGCCAAAGCAGTTCCTCAGAGCAGGCTGCCCAGGTAGGCGTCCAGACAGGCCTTGAATATCTCCAGAGAAGGAGACTCCACAACCTCCCTGGGCAGCCTGTCCCAGTGCTCCGTCACCCTCACCGTGAAGAAGTTCTTTCGCATGTTGGTGCGCAACTTCCTGTGCTCCATCTTGTGGCCATTGCCCCTTGTCCTGTCCCCACAAACCACTGAAAAGAGGTTGGCCAAATCCCTCTGTCTCCCACACCTCAGGTATTTATACACATGGATGATTCCCCTCTCTGTCTTCTCTTCTCCAGGCTGAACAGACCCCGGTCTTTCAGCCTTTCCTCATAGGGAAGATGCTCCAGGCCCCGTATCATCTTTGTGGCCCTCCGCTGCACTCTTTCCAGGAGATCCCTGTCTTTTTTTGTACCAGGGAGCCCAGGACTGGACACAGTACTCCAGGTGAGGCCTGACCAGGGCAGAGTAGAGGCAGAGGTTCACCTCCCTTGACCTCTGACCACACTCCTTTTAATGCACGCCAGGATCCCATTAGCCTCTTGGTCATGAGGGCACAGTGCTGGCTCATGGTCAACCTGTCGTCCACCAGGACCCCCAGGTCCTTCTCCTCAGAGCTCCTCTCCAGCAGGTCGCCCCCAGCCCGTACTGATACTTCCGGTTGTTCCTTCCCAGGTGCAGGGCTCTACACTTGCTCTTATGAAACCTCATTTGGTTTCTTCCTGCCCATCTCTCCAGTGGGACCAGGTCTCACTGAATTCACACAGCCTTCTGGCATGTCAGCCACTCCTCCCAACTACCAAGTCATTACTAAATATAAGGCAAAAAAACTAAACCAAAACTAAACCCTCCGTACAAGTCTTGGGGTATGTAGCTGGAGAATGACCAGCTCCAGCCTTGCACAAGGGACTGAGCTTCCCTCCCAGCACAGGGTGGGCCCAGGAGCTTGTTTACACCACATCTTATGCTGAAATGAAGTGAGGATGTTACTGAAGTGCACAAATTGGTCCAGAAAGGTTATCACCCAGTTCAGGTATAAATTTTTATGTGGCTTAATGCACCGATGTGATTAAGGCATAGACTGGAGAGGAAGAGGACAGGAGGATATTTCCCCAGATGTTTTACTGAGGGCTCGTAGTAGCAAAAGAGAAATAATTTGGGTTTTGTCCTACAGCAAATCCTGTAATTAATTGTCAGGTAGAAAATAGGCTGTACAGAAGTTAATTCACTGGGGAACACAATTGCTGTGCCTGTGCCCTCGGTGCCTGTTCCAGTCCTGATCCAAAGTCAGTTGAAGCCAATCGATCAGGCCCTAATTGCACACTGATTAGTATCGCTGTGCTTGGCAGCATAGTAAATCTTTAAGAATTAGGAGGCACCGTATTTTTTGGAGTAGTTCTTTTCACCATTAGGTGTGACTGATAACTTGCAGGGGGATTTAAACACAAATATGGAATTATTGAGAGACAACACCATGCGTAATTGTTGCCAAGATAATAGATGAAATGGCTCAACTTCCATTGGAAAAGTTTCAAAGGTTGAAAAGTTTCAGACAGGCATTTTTGCAGGTGTAATGAAAGGATCAGCATGTATTTCCCCCAAAGGCTTTCATTTTTCAGTTTTATCCTTAAGAGAAGCCAGTGGCACTTCCTGGGTATTGTCATTGACTAAGGCACAAAGAAGGAGAAAAAAGAAACAATTGATAAAAAAAAAAAAAAAAAAAAAAAAGAAAGAAAAAGTGAATCAAAACATGACTTCTTGTTTTCAAGAAGAAGGGCCAACTTTTACTTTATAGTAACAGCTTTGAGATCAGCAGCTGTGGGATTACATGGCAGAGGTTTGTAAAAAAAAATCAATAACTGCTGCTGTTTGGAGAGAGGGAAAGAAAGGACAGCTAACTAGACCAGATTGTAACAGTTCTGCAAGCAGTCACAATGCTCACCTTACAACAGCGCAGCCCTGCAAATTATTAAATAATAAATCACAAAGTTGAACAGTCTTGGGTGGACAGAATGCGTTTGACTGTAAAGCAGACAGAGGCCTATGAATTATTCACATCTCAAGCAAAGATAAAACAAGCAGAGAAGAAATGAGAAGAATTCTTCCAAACAGGTTCTCCTGTACTGAAATATACCTTTTGATTACTGATACATATTTGGGGATTCAACCGGTCAAAGTCATGCCAGAACTAAGAAGAAGGAGACAACTGCAACCTAGGTTTAGTGCTATGGGAAAATCCTGCCGTTAATAAGTAACTTCAGAAGTAATGTGTCTGTGAAATAACATTTTGCAACATTAGTATGTTAGCAATTAAGGGGAAAAAATGGATCTCGGGGAATAATTGTCATAGAAGTGTCAAGATCTCAAGTATTTATCTTTAATTTAGTGAGTTAAAACTTGGTAAGAGCTTATTTTAATCAGAACACGAAGCTGGAAGCTGAAAATCTGCTTATGGAAATGTGGAAATCTTGTGTTTTGATAATTTTAAGCATCTGTCCTAGCTGAAATGGGAGGAAAAGAGTTAAAGGTTATCTCGATACAAAGACAAGGCAGAAAAACAGAATTCTCTGTTCTGGACTGTGAGTTTTTATTACTGGTTTATAGCATTTATGTTATTTGAACATAGCTAATGTCTATGACTTACAGAGGAAACAAAATCAATCAAAACACTCATTTCCCTTTGAAGTTGCCTTTTTTTTTCTTTTCCTTTTTTTTTTTTTTTTTTTTTTTCCCCTAGCAGAGTTTCAGGCTTGCTGCACTGATGCACAGATATAGCAGGAGAAAATAGGTAGGGCCAAATCCTGCCAACACCCTCCGAGGCCAGTGCCTAACACTCTTGCTGGGGCTGTAGTGCTGATGTGACTCCAGAATCTGATCCATTCCCTATTCGTGGAGAGATAAATGGCTCAGAACAGGCCTTTTCCCAGCAGACTCGCTTGGTTTCAATGACAATCTTTGTTTAGCAGTCTCTCTTCAGATGGTTTTATATGCGTAGGCAGTAGTGCCAGCTTTGTGATGAACAGTATGGTTTCCTGAAGGACGGAAACATCATGCTCGATGAGCCCAGTGCTGTCTGAAGCTACAGAAAGCCACCTCTCCTTAATTCCTTGCTTCCTGAGGACCATGCCTGTGAACAAATCTAATTTTCTGGGAACTTTTCCCCTGACTGATTTGTGTTACTGCATTCAGTTGCGGTGGCAGAACTGGCGTACCTCATCTTTCCATCTGAATATTGCTAACAGCTTTATTTTTGTAATGGGAAGCGTGAGGAAGAAGAACAGGGAGGAGTGCGTAGCTCAAGGAAAGACATAGGTAATTCCACTGCATGCGTGCACTCGGGTCCCACCGACTGGGTGAAAACTTGCATGTTCCACTGAAGCGCAAGCAAGTGTTCCCAGTTTCCCTAGCAGCAGCTTTTCCAGCATCTGGGCCTGTGAGAGTTTCCCATAAACGTGTGGCCTGATAAGGACCAGAGGTGCTTTACTAGCGTAGCTGCCACGAGCTGCGAGCACAGATGAGAAGCAGCCCACGCCGGCTCCCGAGAACGGGAAGTCTGGGTTGGGGCATGAAGGTACAGCCTCCCTCCGCACGCCTCCTCTAGACTCAGTCCCCTCATGCATGCTTATTCCTGACCCACGAGCAATCCTTTTGTCTGGAATACCTGGGATGGTTCAGGTCAGCTTTCCCAGCTTCCCGATTTCCCCCACTTCAGGAACATCAGTGCCTACACTGCAGCCAGGGCTGCTTCTGAGCCTCCCTGCCGCCCTCCCAGCCCCGTCCTGCCCCAGCTTTTCCCTGCGGTCAGCTGGGAGCAGGGTGAGGAGGCTCATCTGAACCCGGTGTCCTCTGGTGCTTTTCCCCAAGACAGAGGGTGACAGAGGCAGCTGTGAGCTGACTGTTTTACACAGAAGGATGCAGTGAGAGTCATGAAATGTAATTCCAGGGAAGTATGGCAGGGATGCAGATAACCAGCAATAATATAGGATAAAAGTGAAGTGTAGCAGAGCTTCAAAGGTGCAGACTAGAGGCTTCAGCCTGGTAAAACAAATTTAGAACAGTAAATAAAAGCAATTGAAGTGGCCAATGTAGCCAGCTGAGAGAAGACTACTCCAGTGGTTTGCACAGTTTGCAGAAGAGGGGCAAGTTGACATGAGCAACTTCAGCAACTGAGATGAAGGGAGGCCTGAAGCAGCTGTAACTAAAGAGCTGGCAACCCCTCTGAGATATTTTATCAGTGCAGGACACAGCACATCTGGCTGAAGGGTTCTGGGGCATCCACGTAGCACCAGAGCTAAACAACTATTTTGCTGGTATCCGTTTGCCAGCAGCCGGGAAGTTACACATCACGTAGGTACTTCATTAAGCATCTAATATGTAGGTTCAGGCTTTAGAAATGAGCTTGTGTGTTTTTTATTGAAACTTCAGTTCTCATAAGTATAGAATCAGAAACAGCAGGACAGTCAATGGAAAGCATGAGATTAACCACAGGATATGCTGCTCTGGTGTCATCTAAATATTTCAGGTAGACAGTGACATCCTTACTGGCAGCTGAAGTTGATGGCGTTTCTGTACATGGGGCAGCATAAACACAAGCTGGACTTACCAGCCTTTTATTGAGCCTGCCATGGTAGCAGAAAGTTTCAACCTTGCTTTAATTTATTTGCTCAGGTTTGCTAAAGAAACAGAATCCATACAGAACGAGTAGATCAGGCTCACGCACATCAAGCCGAAGAGCAGTTTGTGCTTATGTGTTTATGTTTTACCCTCTATGTTCAGTACTAAAGCATGTTAAAACCCTGTCTTACAGATTATAGAATATATAGTATAAAGATTTAGGCAGCAGAAGGATGTTTGCACTATTGCTTTTTTCAGTAAAAGGAAAGAACTTGACTGAAGTTATTTTATATATTACTAAAAAAGGGCTTGTTATACCATCGGGTCTCTGTAATACACATATGCATCTTTAAGAGCGTATTTGGTGGTGTTTCCTCTTTGTCCTGGTTTAATTGGATGTTGCTGGTAGGTGTTTTGTGTCTTTGGGGCATCATACAGGGAAGGTGCCAGCAATGTAAGCCTTGGCTATGCTGAAGCAGAAACTACCTGGTTAAAAAAAAGGAAAAAAAAGAAAAAAGATGAAACTTGTTTTAAAGTGTTTCATTTTATCCTTCAAAAAGAAGCGAGTACCTGCATAATGGGCTCTGGTGAGTACTATCAATTAGAGTTGTGAAGTGGATATTAGGGAGATTATTTATAATACTGTTATATAATGGTTGAGATGGACTGCACTGGAGAAATTAACATGACAGAGGGATGGAAATCATATTAGAACTTGGACTTACTTGAAAGTTGATAAAATTATATTAAAAAAATACCATTCAGAATAAACACTAATGATATGCCTTTTTATTGATGTTTAATTCAGAAAAAGAAGTTAATGCATGCCTTGAACAGCAAAGAAGGACTGCTTTATGCTTAATAATTTGCTTAAACTGAATTTCATACAGAAAATTAATTTGCTCTTAACAACTAGATGACTTTCTAGAAGGGAAAAAAGTTACAGTATTAGAGCTCTTCAGTACATTTGAAATACTAAGAACTGCTTGGATGAATACATTAAGAAACTTTTGGGTGAAGACAATGTTTTTTCCCCTTGGGTTGTGGAAAAGCTGCTTGCTTTTGACCATCCTGAGAAGGTCAGAGGCCACTTGAGCTGCGCCCATGGCCGTGATATGGAAAAGGTTGGCAGAGATCTCACAGCGCTCACGAAGCCCAAAACACAGGATCTCTTCTAATCCCCCAAACCCAGTCTTCTCCACAGCGTACTCCGAATTTATTCAAGTTAATACATGCAAGGTTTTTAGGGTGCTAACTTAGCCAAAATTTGTGATTAGATTCCGTTGCTAAATCAAGTCAAGTATTCTGTGACTGTTTTATCCACAAAAATATTGCTCATGCATCCTCATAAAGCTCTCCTGCACCATGGCTGCCTGCGTCACTGCAAAGAGCAGGGAATCAGATAATTACAATAAATTCTCCAGCTTAATCTGGTAGCTGTAAGTAAAGCTGAAAGATGAGAATTAAGATTTAAGAGGAGTGAAGAGGAAAATAATGTAATTCCCTGGCAGCCGAAGATGTCCCGCTTTTACTACTTTGGAAATATTTGCTTTTGGCAAGCAGAGGTGTCTGTATTCTGCCTGGGAAGCACAGGTACGCTGCTTGGCTAACTCCTCCAACGCCGCTTCCCTCAAAGCGAAGCCCCCCGTGCCTCTGCAGCGAGCGGCCTGGCTCCCGCTGCTCTCTGTGGTCACGGAGGGATTCTTTTTAAAATTAAAAACGGGGTTTGGGGTCAGGTCGAGCATTTTGGTTGCTTCAAAACAAAGCTTTTCGCTTCTTTTGGATGAGCTGCACAGCTCCGGTTGAATGTTTCCTTTTAATTTAGATCTATGCTTAAATGAGAACAAGTTACCTTGGAGGTGTCAGATTTTCATTTCAAAGTGTCAGCTGTTTTAACATTTGTTAAATGTGCTTTCTTTCCTTATTTAACTGTGGGATCAAACCGTTCATTAGTAATTTTGGTTTCTCCAAAACATGATTTTTTTTTGGCATTTATTATTAAAGTAGTCCACTTTTGTAGGTAAGCTGTTAAAACTGAATTTCTGATATGAAAAGCAAAAGTGTCTAGCAACACCCAAGCATCTAAGTTTGAGTTTTTTAGATAGGAATTATTATATAGTAATGAACCTGAAAGAGTCCCATCAGCGGCGGGGGGAGGAGAAGGGTGGTTGCCAGATAATCTCTTGCAGCTGAGCCTAATGAAACAGTTCATCTTGTGATACAAGTTTATTGCTGTACTTTAAGGTCTGTAGTTAAGAAGTGTGGTCGGTTTCCCGAGCCCTGACTCATTCTAGAGGTCTGAAGCATTTTCCATTCAAATCATTTTCTTGTATGGCTTTATCCAAAGCACTGTCTTGTTGAAAGACACTTCCCCTTGACTCCTGGGCTTTGGACTAGACTCAGTGTTGTGGTAAGTGCCAGTTCTGCCTTCTAACAGCGTGTGGAGGGATAGTCTTTTTGAATCCATTGTCTTTAATTGTCAATTTGTCTTTAATTAGCAAAATGAAGCAAAATAAAGATGCTTTCCATTTGTGACTCCTATTTGAGAGAATTACTAAATAATTTGACATGAAAGTGGTTATAGAAACTGGATCACATTTATTTGAATCATCTGCCTTCAAGGAGCTATCAAACAAGTTCGTAGCTGTGTTACGACGAGCCCTAAGTTCTAATTAGTGAAAGTAACCTGACACATACGCTTCCTCTTACCGCCTTTTAAGCCATTTTCTTCTGAGTCTTTTGGAAGCACTAGGGAGCAGGCCTGCAGGACTTAATAATGTTATTGCAGTGTGTCATCCTGGAGTCATTTAAATGATGTGTGTGTTCCAACACTAACCT
>CM021775.1:14727629-14847967 GCA_011076525.1 Nettapus auritus
AACCAGAAAGTAAGGTTGTTTTTTTTCTTTAAGCATAACCAGGAAAAACCTGTGCTTTGATCTAAAGGTGGTTCAAATGAGATCCACACAGAGTTAATGCCCAAGCATGTCAAACTTCTTTTTTTTTCCTTAGGAGAGAACCAAGTTCTGCTACTTCGGTTGTCTGAAAATCTCCCCATGAAAGGCTTCAAGTAAATGGGCTGTGTTAAAACATGGATCGGTGCTGCCTGCTACCCCTAGTGCGCGTCAAGCGCTAAGAGAGGGATTATTTTTTTTCCTGATGATTAATCTGTAGAAGCCTAATAAACTGCAAGTGAAGGCTATGTGCTAGGGGTATGTGCAGAGCTGTCAAAGCAGGGACCCAAGGAGGAGGCTGGTCAATATGGGATGCTGACGTGCAGGGACGTGGGCACAGTGGCAGCAGGATTCCTGCATCGCTTGTAGGAATTCCACTGAGATCAGAGGAGTTAGTCCTGAGTTGGATTAACCTGAGATCAGTTAATTTATACGTGAGAGATGCATTGTATATGGTAAAGGAGGAAGCAATGGCATCATGAGCTCCTTGCTGGCTCTTCTGAAGCTTTGCATTGTTGCTTTGTAGCTCAACCTGTGGAAAAGCCCAGCTGAGGCACTGTCACAGGTTTCAACAGCAGGGAATGCTCTCTTCTGAGCTGCTGCCCTCTCAGATGGGGGAGTTCTTTAATAATTAAGTAAATATATCAGAGCCCTTCTTGATGGGTTTTGCTTGTTTAAAAATGCTAGTGCTGTTGAGGAGTATGCAGGAGCTACAGAGCCTGTTTCTAGGGGCAAATTTCTGTGGGGCTTTTTACTTTGTATTTGCTTAAGCTTTTAACCCCGATTTTCGCTTTGCATTTCTTCTCCTTTCTGAGAGTGCTAATAATTGTGAAGCAAACCTCCCAGACTCCCCAGTCCTGGTATTTCAGTGACAGGTCATCTCTCTGTTTGTGAAATGATTGCATTGAAAGACGGTCTGTATACTCCTGGAAAGAAATCAGTGAAAGTGGTGCTGGAAATCAAGGACAATTAATAGGATCATTAAGACTGATAGATTTTATGGTTGCCTATAAAAATGAAATATAAAACAAAATTACTAGCCTTTTGAATTTAAAATAGCTCGGCTAGGTGAAGATGTAGCAAAACTGAAACATCTGCTACTCGCAGGTAAGGTTAAAATAATCAACATTTCACCCTCTCCCTGAAACAAAAAATTACCTTCACCTGTTGTCATTCTGGCACTCCAAATCTGCCACGGAAATCATTTTCTTACCATTTACTCTGAGGGTGGAAACACAGACCCTTGAATGACAGGGGAAAAAGCAGATGATGCAGCTGCACTTAGGGTGAATAAATGCTCTCTTGCGTCGAGGAGCTATCTGCAGGCTTAGAGGGCAGAGTTGTTTTCTGAAATAGGAGAAAGCGTTTCTGAAATCTGTGGGTGGAAGTTGTCTGGTGGCAGGATGAGGCCCATGTGTGATGTGCATCCCTTGTGACCCTGCCTGGGGATGCTGGGGCAGCTGGCAGACGCATTTGGGGCAGAGGTGGGTGCTGGCCACCCTGAGCCACGCACGGTGCTGTGCCAAGGTGCTGGTACCTGAATCTCAGCAGAACAAGCTCACCTCCAGCTCTAAAAAATAGAAACGGAAGGAAAGTTTGACCTGTTTAAAAAGGTTGAATGGAAATAAAAACAATAGCCATGATGCATTAAATGTCATTAGAGCGTGCAATGAGGGAATTAAGGGGGTTGAGGGTTTTCCTTCTTCCCAGCGTTGATTTTTCCAGGCATTTTAGGGGTTTCCCTTGGCAAAGGCAGCATGGCGGGGGCAGCACCGTTTCTGACGGGGGGACGCTAGCGCGGCCTCGCCGTGCGCCTTGCAGGGCTGTCATTTTGATCTGCCGGCCCGCCTCGTGCAGCGCTCATCATCTCCAGGCTTCGTGCCGCAGCCACACAGAAAACCCCATCTGCTCCACTTAATGATTTCTGTTTGATGAATTTTTCTGTATTCATAAAGGGAGATGCTGTCACCAGGGACAGCCTCCAGCACACCCACCCCTGCAATCTTTATCAAGCTCCCAGCCATAATCACTCAGGCTCGGCTCCTAATATAGCACAAGCCCTGCAGAACCGGGGCTTCGCTCGCAGCCGGCTTCTGATTCCTTCATAAACTGTAATTCTGACGCTGCGGGTTTAATTAAGTACGTGGCAGTTAATCAGCCACCGAAAACAGGGGCCTCGGCTGGGGGATCACCTGCGTGCGAGCAGGCCGGGCGCGGAGCGGCTCCCTTGAAACTCTGGCGCTTGGGCTTCCGCGGCGGAACCCAAAGAAAGTTATCAAATAAAATGTGTTTGCTCGTGGCTGTACTGTGACAGCTTTGTTAGTCCTAACAGATGACAAGGATTATTCAATCAATATAGATTTACCCTGAGAGTTTTGCTGTTTTCAGGCACCTCCAGGAAAATGACAGCCATTAAATATGTACAAAGGCCAGTCCGGGGCCTATGGCCCCTAGCTTTAAGCTGCTGCCTTTTTTGAGTTATGTCAGGATCAATTTTTTCTAATAGATATCACTTATCCTACATGATAATCAGCCTATCATAGCCCATTGATTACATGACAGCCTGATTTAGGTCTGGTCTAGAAGATAAGAAACCCAGGGAACTCTCCTGCCCTGATGCTCGGGGCATTAAAATCCCAGTTCAGAACTTTCCCCTCAAGTTTTACGTGCTCGGAAGCCACGGGAGGAGTTTTGCCCGGTTCCCCTATCCAGTCCGTCGCCCTCAGTCCCACATCACACCCCAGAACAAGAGGGAGCCACGGCTGGAGGCCGGCTGCGCTGAGCTCCTGTGGCATGGCTTGTGGCCGGGCAGGATGGGGCTGTTCTCGTGCCGTGCTGTCCTTGTGTCACTCCAGCGAGGGCCAGCGCTGCGTGTCGCCAGTAAAGCTCCGCTGGCCTCCATCACCTCATGCATTTGAAGATCCAGAGGTTGGGATCTGAGTCAGGTGAGGCATAGGCGTGATGAGAGACTTGAAGGACCATAAGCACTGCTGCTCTTACAAGCCCAGCGTGAGATGGCACGGTGGTTTTATCTGACTCCAGGCATCGTTTTTATTTCTTTTAACTGTGTTTCCTTGAGATATCTGACCATATCTTGCATGGTGTGTGCTGGGGAGGAGGGTCTCTTTTCCAGAAAAGGCCTAAGAAATGCAGTTGTGTCTGAAATAGCGAGAAAGCCATTCCAGAGCTCTTAGCAGAACGAGATCGCTGGGTGCATGCTGGCGAAAGCTATAGAGGTACCCTCCTTAGCTTATTTGTTGAGACTGCTGGAAGGGATCCTTTAAATTATCATCTATTTGTACACGTGTTTGTACTTCCCATCGGGGTTGGAATTAGTCTTGTATACAGCCTTCTTATATAGAGCAGTCTCCTGTATTTGTGTTTGCGGATCGTGCTGGAAGTCTTACAAAGACTTGGCAGAATTCTTCAGATAGATATGGCTAAACATGTGATAGTGTTTTTCCTTGTTTCACTCTGCAAAATCACATATACACATCTGAAACTACAGCAAGCAGCATTGCTTTTTTCAGTAAGTGATTGCTGTGGCTGCCACATGGCAGTGATACGAGTCCCAGACGAGAGGCAAGGTGTCTGTATACATAATGTCTTATAAAATGTGGTTTACTCTATGAAATTTGCTGAGAAAGATATAATATGAAAAAGTTTCAGCTCGAGAATGTACGTGGATTTGGAAGTTTTCTTGGTCAAATAGGCTATTTTGTCATCCAGTAATTCTTTGCTTCTACGAATACAGTAATTTAGGTGCTGCCTTTTCTGTTTCATTTAGGATGTGGTATGCTACAGTTGTCCTTCAGTGTGCTGTAAAAACTTGATTTTCCTGTGTAGGGCTTTGTACTCTTGATTTTTCAAAGTGAGCCACAAAAGCAGTACCATGTGCATTTCAGATATTTCTGGCTAGGAAGTGTCGAGACGTAGTGAGATAGCATAGCAATCTTCGACTTCCTGACCACGTTAAAAAAAATAGGGAGAGAACCGTCTCCTTTGCTTATATTTCAGTATGCTTCTGTGAAGGTTTCTAACTCATTGTTCATTCCAAACTGACAGTACAGTAATTTTCAGAGCAAAATAAAAAGTTTTATATCCAGATGTGTAGTTGAAATAGCTACCAGATCCATTTGTCATTATTGCTTTTTGTGTACAGCCTGCTCTTAGATTCCTTCATCTTTCAATTGGTGCTTTTAACCCAGGGTGCAATCATTCTCATTCTTTACTGACAATTTTATTATGACTATAGATCAAATATATATGGGAATTTCATTTAGCAGTGTTTTGTTTTTTGTTTTTTTTTTTAAGATTTTTTTTTTTCACCACAAAACAATTTGTAAACGTAGCAGAGCTCTGATTTCAAAAAAGAGGAGGGTGAGCAGATTGATTTTACTATGTTAAAGAGCGTGCTGGTGTTCACTGGGGAACCTCTGGTTTCAGTTTCGAGGCCCGCTTAACTTTATTTAGCTGTAGATTTTACCACCTTTTGTTATGTGTTTATTTTGAAATTATATAAAAAGAAAGAAAGGGGGGGAGAAAAGATCCAGGTGCCGGCGATTGCATCAGCGTATGGGAGTAGATATAACTGTACCATGTTAAACTACCAATATATAAGTAGAAATACTAAAGGAAAAGGATGCTACTATATGTTCTAACTATCAAACAAATCAAATCTATGTTTCATGTGAGAAAATACAATGAAGTCCCAATATTATGGGGAAAAAAGGCATTTTTGTTTCACTAAGGTGTACATGTTAAATAATCAAAGGATTCAACATGACAATATGGTTATAGATAGTTATCTTAAGTGCCTTCTGTGGTGAGGAACCGAAATTAAGAACTCGAACAAAACATGATACATGAAAGTGCAGGTTCTACAAACACTGGGTTGCTTATTAAAACTACTTTGATCCCTCGTTTCTTTGATATCCTAGGTCTTATAAAGAATTCACTTTCAGGGGTAAATATAGGTAGTTCAGAGAGACTTTATGACATACTGTACATACTGCTCTTCCAGAGACACTTTTTAATTACTTAAGGAAAAAAAAATCCAGCAAGAGAAAAATGCTGATAGAGTCACTATCTACTGATGTTCATTTCTAACTGCTGATTATTTTGGTGTAACTTATTTGAATAATGCTCTTATTGGAAGCAGGTCAGGCTTGCGAATCTGAACGGATCTCCTAATGTTCCAGATCAGCAGGATGAGACGTGGGTTCACGCAGCACATGGGGTGTATGCTCGTCCCTAAAGGGATCACGTATTTGCTTGCTTCTCTGAAAATTACCCAGGCACCAGCCGGAAAAGCTGGATTTTTGCTGCTGTTCACTACCTTGGTTCCCTGAGCAGGACTGCAGGGAATTCTCAGAGAAGAGAAGAATCAATATTAATAACATTTATTCTCTTTTTCAAATCACTTTGAGACCCTGCTTTCTAGTCACTGAGGCTTCCGTGAGACCGGAGATAGTTCCAATCAAAATATACAATGCTATTTTCAAATTCACTGCTCCACTTTTTACCTTTATTCTTTAAAACTACTGGCAGTAAATATCCAGAGCAGCGTTATAAATCCTGCAGAGATTTTTGTGTTTTAGAAATACAGGTTCGGATCTTTGCTTTCCCGGGTAATGGGTAGATCCTGAGCCTGGTGCTGTGATGTGAGGCTGTGGGGAAAGAAGGGGTTTTGTGTGACTTTGAAATGTATTCTAAACACAACTAACGTGCACGTGGCCTGAAGCTGGTTGCTGAAAATATGCTGCTGTCAGACCAAGGCTCCGATGCAAAATGCACTCGTATTTTGAGTTGCATTTTTTTCAGCTTTGAAATATGGCTGGACGCTCGCTGTTTGGGGGGGGGGGGGTGAAAACCCCCAAATTTTTGCTACATCAAGGGTAACCCCCCAAATTCATCTCTGCTACATAAGAATTTTTCAAATGGAAAAAAAAAAATACCAACCAAATGGAAATTTGAGATCTCTACAGCATACACAACTGAAAATCTGAGCTTTTTTTTTTTTTGTCTCAGTTTTGTTTATTTTATGGTTTCTCTTCTTTTTCAATGAGCCTCTTAGAACAAAAGTCTTAAAGCAACTTCAGATTCTAGGCAAAAGCATTTTTAATCGTAAAAATGGGTGCACTGTCAGGCAGACTGTTACTATCAGAAAACTGTCATATTACCAGAGCTGGTTGATTCTGTAAATGGTACCATTTTACTCCTGAATGCTTTTTTCCTCCTCTTAACGTAGGGTCTTTATTGCTCTAATTGTCCTCTATCAGAATTAACAGTTGTGATAAATGTTTTATTAAAAAAAAAAATATTAAGAAGCTATTAATGATCAGATTCTGAGCACCCTGTGGCGGAGGTTTCATGATCCCAGATGGATCCCGTGGTACGTGGCACATGGAGGGGTTTGGTGAGAGCACAACTCTCACAAGCGCCTGGCGAGCCGGCATGTCAGATACCGGCTCTCTGAGACTGCAGTAGCTCTGTGAAATGCCCACACGTGCAAAAGTGTCCCTGTAGAAGATGATTAACTTTCGTGTTAATCTGCACTTGAAAAATAAGGTAGAAATATCCCCTCTGTCCTGAGTCCCTCCATGTGCTATTCACTGGGTGCTGCTGCCGTTCATTAGCGACCAACTTGTCCAATAACTGCTGTATTCGTCTAAGGGATAACTATGGCTCAGCTTAGTATTGTTTTGAAATCTATGGTAAAATACTTATTTTTCAAAGTCTTGTGTATCTGCAAATTACTTCCATGATGAACCAATATTGTTGAATGCAATTTCTGTAATAATTCAAGTTCATAATTTCCATATTCAAGGTCTTTAAAGCTAGTTAATGAAACTCCTTTTGGGGATGATTTATGGATTTCCATTTAGATCTATGTAAATTTTTGTTATAGTTCTTGCCATAATACTGTTATACAGGTGTCTGGTTCCCTCCTTAAATCCTCCAATCTTTTGGTGGATAGAAGATGATAGACAGAAAAAAAGAGTTGTGAACCTAGAAAAGATTTTTTTTTTTGAAATTATAGACTCTCCTTTCTCCATCTTCAATATCTCATTGTGATCAAGAATTTAAGATCTCCCTTTGAAAGACTCTTATATTAATAAACCATTTCAGACATGTTTAACCACCTCACATATAATAGAATTCCTTCAGACCCAGAAGACATAAAAGTAATGTAATTTTCCTGGAGTTGTTTTATCGTCGTTTGGGTATTAGTTGATTCTTGAAAACACGTAATTTGTCGTTTCCAGATAGAGGGGAATCCAAAAAAGCCCTCCTGTAAACACAGTCCTGTTTGGGGTAGGTCTTTGGAGTGTGCTTCATTCTATTTTTCCTCTTATATTTAAGTGACTTAGATCAAACATTCAGGCACCGTCTGTAACTAATATTGTTTCCTGGCCTAAACAGATAATTGCCCTTCTGGATGTATAAAAGATGTCTCACGGAGCAAAGTGAAATATCATTAATAAAGGAGAATGATTTACTCACGAATTCTTCAAGAAGTAAGATTAATAAGCCATCCCCTGGTGTTAGATATAATCTTCAGATCTCTCTTCACTGCATGACTTATTTTTGCAACAACTGCACTATTCAATCATTAATCATTACACTCGGCGAGCAGTTTATCTGTGCTAATGTGCATGCTATACACAAACAACAACTCTTTTACATTAGATGGAGGAGGAGGAGGACAAGGTAGGCTCTGCCTGTGAATGAAGGAAAACGAGGCTGCCGTATGATACACGAGTTTTCATTCCAGATACAGCGACTTCACTTAGAGGCTTTCTCTTTCCTAACGAGAGCAAGGCTGCATTTCAAGGGGGAGTCATGGTTGTAAGGGGGCAAGTGGCGGGACTAAAAACATCCCCTGGCTTACCTATCCTTGTGTGAGTAGAGGAGGGAGCCTTGGGGTCTGCCCCCGTGCTGATCAGGGGACCTGCGGCACCCAGAGCAGTCAGACTACGCCGCACAGAGCTGCGTGGGCTGATGAGAATAAAGCTGGTCTTCGCATGATGCAGGCCTCAGCGTGGCCCGCTCCAGAGAACTGGAGAGGGGATGAGGGCTGTGGTTAGCAGCTGTTGCCTGCTTTTGGAGCCTGCGTGGATGCTGTGGGTGCTGGCAGGCTGTACAAGGTGGGGTGTATAGCAGGTCCCCTCCTCGGGTTTATTACCAGAAATGATGTGGCCGTAAATTGAGTATTTTATATGCCAGATGGTTTTGTCAGGAGAAGCAGAGCTCAGCTCCATCAGGAGTGACAGCAGTGCGTGCCATCCCATCCACTTCAGGGTTTGTCTTCCAGCAGCAAATTCCTCTCGCTTCCGCTTTGTCTCCAAAAAGCTGACTTCCCAGACAACTGACAATCTAAAGCAGTGAGACTGTCATCAAAGAGGAGGAAGCTCTTGAGTTCGGGCTGTAATACTTCTCTGAGACCTGGACCCATAGCTGTAGTAAAAGAAAAAAGACCATTAGCTTGTACAGTCTGACAGAAATGAAAAATTCATCTGTTAGTTAAAAATGCAAGTTTTCATATGCAGGTATCCACCGCTACCCCCAGATAGACAAGTCAATTGTTCTTCCTGTTTCTTCCAAACAGCAGAATAAAGATTTCTAACATTTTGTTATTTTTCTTAGCGTGGATGCTGGCAGCCATCAGGCGGCTCCGTTACGGCCGTGTGCTCGCAAAGATCAATAACATACTGATAAGGAGGAGCTGGTTACCTCCTTGCTGGCGTTCTCGAACAAAAGTAGGCGAGGGAGGATGCAGCAGGGAAGGCCAAAGCCAGGCTCGAGCAAGCCCGCTGTTCCACGCTGGTGGGAGATGGTGGCGTTTGTTTGGTGACACTTCTCTGCCCCTGCAAAGCCCTATGGTGAGAGCTCAAGGCTCCAGTACTGGGGGAGGATGGTCTGAACCTTGAGAGATGGAGGGAAAGTAGAAACACGGGGCGCTAAGTGCTTGTTAGCATTTAGGGAGATGGCATGAAACAGGGAGGGGAAAAATTAAACATGCTGTTGTATTTCCATGTTACGTTATTTTGAAGTAATGGAAAGCGTTCCATTGATCTTGTTTTTTCCAGGGGAGAACTTGGTGTTCACAACACTTTTGTTCGTGCCAACATTCATGTAGAGAGAATTTCCTAATGACTGGATATTATTTAGTGACTGAGAAGGAAATTTTGTTATAATTGTTGCCTTAAAGTCCGGGCTGGTCTTTCAGGAAGAATCTCCGAGTGCTGTATAAATGTTAATTGATACGGTAGCATTCTTCTTGTGCAATTAAAGCAGGGCACGGCGTGTAAGTAAATCTCAGCTGGCTCTGGGGAAAACCCTCTTACACGCCGAGGTCCCACGCATGAGGAATTTTGAGCTATTTTTTGTCTGCTGCTTCTTGGTGAGGACACGTGCTGCTCCCATCGCTTCAGGGGGCTGCTCGGTCACCCTGCGAGCCCTTCAGAGCCGGCTCGGTCCTGCACGCAACCAGTGCTTTGTGGCGGGCAGAGCCAGAAACCTCTGGGAAACTGCTGCTGTGTGATGGGCTGCGCAGACCCCGGCACCTGCCCCCTCCCGGGTGAGGTACCCAGGTAGTTAGCGGAGTGGAGATGGTCGCAGCATCCACGCGTTCGGGGGTGGTGCTGGTCCTCCTCCCTGCAGTCACCAGGTGTCTGTCCTGTCGTGATGGCCCAGCTCCTACCAACAGCCCCGCGACGAGCGTGGGAATGAAGCGTGCGCTGCTGCTCGGGCACGACTGCAGTTGCAGAGAAATGTGCCCCGGTTTGGATCAAGAGCCACATTCAGCTCCAGAAGGTTTATGTTGGGTTCCCACAGTAATGCCAAACCCCTGTTTGTGAATGAGAGAATCTGAGTTTGGTTCGTATTTACAAACCACACTGTCATTACCACTGATGCAGTATCAGCTATGATAATTATCGCTGTGCCTTCAGCTTCAACAGAGCAGACATTTGTCTGATCCGCGTGGAGGGGTGCCAAGTTGGCTTGTGGTATACTTGCTGAAATTAGATGGCTTTTTTCAGCTTGGATCGCACCAACACCCACTCATGTTAGCTGTGAAGGAATTAGTGTGGTTAAAATGACATTTCTGATGTTGTCTCATGAAATTTGAGTTCTGAATTATGAATTACAGTAATACGACTTCTGTTCCATTTAGTGACTCGGTGGAATGTAACGTTAAGATATTTTGACCTTTTTTGGCAATTGCAACTCGGGGAAGGTGGTAGCTGCAGATAAAATTAGAGTACGCTCATGTTAACAGGCTGAAAGTTGCGAAGTTTGGGTTTACAAAGTAAACTTGCCCTCTTCCAAGCTGCCTGCTGGTGGTCTACTTTGTGTTTCTGTTTTCCGCCCTTTTTTTTTCTTTCCCAATACGCTACCTAAAAATCCTTTCCCTTAATTTGCCTTGAGAAAACCCTCTTCACAAATATATATACTTTTTTTGCTGTGGTTTAACTTTTATTCAGCTGGAGAAAAACAGAATCTATCTAATATTCAGAAGAGCAGTTCTCTCCAGTAAGATGAGTTCATGCACATGTGTCAATATTAGGGGTTTTTATAATCCTTAGTGCTGTTCTCTTTTCTTCTAACTGCAGCTTCTTGGGCGTTTTGACCAGTGATTTTAGTGGGGGGGAATTGAGCCAATTCTCCTGGAAATCCCACCTGGGATATTTTTCCATGTAATAGCCAGGGACCGAGTGCCACGGAGAAATGAAGGCGTCTGCTTTCCCTGTGTAATTCAGAATACCTCTCCAGGGCCACAGTTAGGGTTTGGAGGAAAAAAAGATCGTCCTGATTGCGTGCAATCTAGTGAAATATGTTTGTTGGCCAGTCATTCTGGAAAGATAGCTGTGTTTTTCTCAGTCAAGTCAGAATACAGATGTGAGGCACTGCCTCTCCCAGCCTAATCACCGGAGTGGTGCTCGCAGCTCCCTGCTCCAACGCCGAGTCTCGGGGAGCGTGAGTATATGCACTGCCGTGACCTCCTGCATTCCCTTTATAGTTCATTTCCATCACTGTCCTTTGTGCCGGTCTCCGTGGGATCGCAGAGCCGACCCAGCCCGCGAAGCACAGGAAGGGCAGGATCTCCCTGGTGGGGCTGTTAGGGCTGCATGCGAGCGAAGCCCCTTAATGATTCAGAGAGCTTTGCCTGGGCTCCCAGCCGGAGAAAAATTCACCCTGCAGATAAAGAGCGCTGAGCGGTGCAGCCCGCGGGAGTACACGGCGCGGCTCGCTGCCACCGGGCACGGGTTGGGGCACCCGCACTGCGGAGCTGGAGGGTCGGAAAAGGGGGGTCTGGGTTTTGGGACAGGGTCAACTTGCAGGTGTGATAGCAGGCACTGGTCTAGTTAACACGGATAGCAAATACATCGGGTATCCCGTGGAAAATAGAGCCGTGTCCTAGAGTTGACATCGATCACTGGAACGGATTGATGTTTTGCAACGAGGAGTGAACGAAGATAGCGTTTCTTGCCAAAAAGATGTTTCTGCTGGAAATGGCGGTTACTGGCAAATTTTTTGTTTTCACTGAAAACCCCAAGACTGAAAATTCTTGATTTCTAGCCTGTCAGATAAAACAAACTTTTTATAGGAAAAACTTTTGCAAAAGCGTTCTCATTAATTTCTTTTGGGAGAACACAAAACATTTTCAGATCAACACAGCGTTTTCCAGGGAGGCATTTCTACCTGTATTCCGTGTCCAGGTGGAGTGCGGCCTTTTGGTACTGGGAGAATCATGGTTCGGGTGTCTCTTTTAGGACGTGCTGGCCGGGAGATGGGGTCTCAGATTGCCAACGTGAATGTTTTGGAAGCGCAGAGGCTCCGTTGTGTGAAACCTCAGCGAGCTAACTTCGCTGTTGTTTCTCTGGATTCATGAAGTGTAACGGGCCATGAATCGGTAATTCTCATTCACAAAAGGAGTTGTTGTATATATTTAGGTCTTCCTAGCACTACTGTAAGGAGCCATGCCTATTAAGCTTTCTAAACTAGTTAAACTAGGTCAGAGTGAGGGAAAACTGTACCAACATTATGATTAAAAGGCACCAGTATAACGATCCTAGATAGCATTGTCGGCTTTGTTCCCATGAGTCACTGTCTAACAATATGGTTATTTTAGCTGTGTGACTTCTTAAAAAAGCCTTTGTCCGCATCTCTACAAAAAAATTGCCAGCCCTCTCTTCCCCCTTTCCTACTAGAGTATACGCTGTTGTAGGCTTGCTAGATAATAATTGTGCGTCTTTTAATTCTGTACTGCCTCTTTTTGCCCCTTATTTGAATTACTAATGTCCCTCCAATTTCCTCCAAAGGGTCTGCGTGCCCACTGGCAAGGACCTCAGCTTATACCAAAAGGGCAGCTTGCCTGATACGATGCCAGGAAAACGTTTGCCTGGTTTTTTGTTTTGTTTTGTTTTACATTGGGTTGATTTCTTTTCCCCCTTCTTGGTGGGGGAAGGGAGTAAAGGAAGCATCCAGGATTTTACGATTGGCCCTAATCAGCTTTCCTAACAATGAAAGAGGCCCACTTGCATGAATATTAAATTTTGATGAAGCTTTTTTTTTTTTTTCTTTTGGCAGCTGTATATTTAAGACAGCTTGGTTACCAGAACTCCACTCTGTGTCAGCCCTGTGAGATACGGAATATTACAATTTCTATATTTGCTACTCAGATGTCATTTAATATTAATATGCAAAATACTCGCTCCCTTTAAAAAAATGTTCTTATTGTATGATTTATTTGATGTGGAGCTCAGAGTTTTGTCTTTTTTCACGTAAAATAAAGCACCTTTCAGAGGGAGATGATGTGCTTCTGTGCATGTGGCACACAATGTCAACATCCTTCCTGTCATTCTCAGACTCAGTGAGCAGTGAAGCAAACGCCAGGCACTGCCTGCGTGGAGAGCAGTGGGAAACTATTGAGTTTTTGTTTTCAGAGATGTGCACCGTGAACCTGAAACATGCGAGGATTTGCAGCTGCTGCAAAAAATTCGTCGTCGTTCTCCTGCGACTCCCGAATTCTTCCGCTTTGATCTGTAATTTTTGCCCCTCGAAGTCGGATCGTGCGCCCGCAGTCCTTGTGTTTGCAAAAAAATGCGGGGTCAAACTGCTGGTCTGATGCCTGCCGTCGGCGTTTCGGTTTTCACGTATTGGCTCGAGACAGGACTTGCTTTTTATACGCTTCAAATCTCTGGGTCTAATCCTGTAAACACTTACACACCACGTTGCTTAACTGTAACCATCTCCATAATCCCGTGATGGATTTGATGAAACTGCTCACACAAATAAACACTGGCGTGGATGTATAAATGTTAATGTTATCCCGCTTCCACTAAAACTAATTCAAAAACCTCATCCTCTTCACAGACAGCCGAGTTGTTGTCCTAAAAGATACACGCAGTTGAATTTTCACTGGGAATTGATTTGGAGCGCTGCAGAGCACCGCTTTTCTTGCAGGGGCTCTCTGAAGCCCAGTGAAATCCGCCGAGGGCTGGGTGGGAGTGAATAGCTGCAGCCTGACTTGGAGTGTTTGGGGAAAGTGGGCTTTCTGGAGGAATTTGGCTAGATAACAACAAAACACGAGCACGCCGTCAATTACAAGAACTTGAATCTAGTGAAACGATCTGGATTTTTGCATTGCTAGAGGGGGCACCGAGGCTCAGGGCAAGGTTAAGCAGCTGACTGTTCCTGAGGTCACTGGCTTCCCACACCTGGGGATGATGTGGACGCTCTCCGTGCCTTTGAAATCCAGAACTTGTTATCTGCTATTGATAGTGTTAAGCATATACCTTATTATTTATGTACATTTTGGAGGGCTTCCACATTCTTATTGAAGCTTGGAAAGCAGAATTAGGCAGTTTTTCCTAATAATTTGTTTGTGTTATGCATAGGTGCATTATTTCAAAAGAACTTTTTTCATCCTTTCTTGATCCTCTTGTTGGATATGAAACAAATGCCCTTCAAGGAAGACTTGAGGTATTTGACTTTTAACCTTTAATACTGTTATTTGTAAAACCCACCTAAACGTTTATGGATTAGTTACCTGAAATTGCTGCCATTTTGCCTAATGTTGATGAATCAGATTCTCACTTTAAAAAAAAAAAAAAAAAAAAGAGGAACACGTGAAGGCCTCAGGATAGAATCTGAAGGTTTTAAATATCCTTGTGGACTATTATGAAGCTTGAGATTCACATCGACAGTTTTCATTGACATTTACAAGTGCTATGTATGTTTATTTCAAGCCAAAGTATGATTTCTTGTAATATAGCAGCCAATGGCTTACTTGGATACATTTTCCATTTGTTTCCTTTTAATATATCATTATGCCAGGAAATTTGAAACACTTATTTGTTAACAGAGAATACAACCCCTAAATGTGTTCTTGATGTTTTGGGTTTTTATTATTATTATTTGGAAACCATACAAAAATTATGGCCAGCACTGTGATAATCCAAGGGAACACATGGGATTAACAATGCCAATTACACGTTTGGGGAAGGATCCATCATCATTCCCTACAGGAAGAATTCAGAGTTATGGGTCTGTCGCTATGCGACTCTCCAAGTGCAAGGGGAATAAAGAAGGCAAATTTCTGTTAAAGTAGTGCTAGTTTTGTTGTTTCATTTGCTAGCAATCTGCTTCCAAAGTGAGTTCAGGGCTTAATTGGTGGTGTGAGGGAACAGCTATCTGGATAATTGTCTAAGGTCTACTATGTTGCATCAAGTTTTTGTCAAAGCTTCAGCCAGCTGTGACATACCCTATTTATAAGGCTTTACACGAAGGCTGTGAGCCAGTGAAGCTCCAGTCAGAAAGAGAAGATAGAAGCAAGAGAAATAAGATCTGTAAGCAAAGCAAGCAATGCCCATGGCTGTCAAGGGAAGGCCGTTTCTTGCAGAGGCAGAGAGTTTGATTTTGGAGCTAAGGAGAGAGAAATGGAAAGAAACAGAGAGGAACTGAACTGAGAGGGGCAAAAGGGGAAAAAAGAAGAAGGAAAGCAGACATGGCTTCACTGGAAGTCTCAGTGAAGAGTTCTTGTACACTTGGCACTGTTGTCCACAAGTTGTAGTTGACTGAATCCAACGCAGCAGCAGTTACTTAAAGCAGCAAGGTGTTGTGGTTGGGTAGATCCAGCTGAAGCACCAGGCTTATTCTAGTACAGAGTTACTGGAAGACAAATAAGGTTTGTCTTCTTCCTCTTCTTGCCCCTTCTTCCTCTCCCATTGCCAGTTCTCAGGGTGGCACGTGTTCCCACTGCGTGTGGTCAGGGTGCGTAGCTGTGCAGCCACCTACCCCTCCTACATTTGGGACAGCTTTGTGTCCTCTCCCGCTAGCTTGTAATAAGCGTCAGCCTCTTTCTAGACCCAAAAAAAGGGTCAGGAAGGCCTTTTTCTCCACCCATTGTTGTATCGGGTGCTGTACCAGCATTTTCCCAGGAACTACTCTCCCCCACTCTGGTGAGCTGTAGGAAGGGAGAAGCTTGGTGGGGGCAGAGCAAGGCAGGGGAAGCCCACATAACCTGTGGAAAGCTGTCTGGTTGCCTGAACGTCCTTGCCGTGGTTGACATGCCTTTGTTTTTTTACCCACACTTTGAAAAAGTTGTCTGTTAATTGCTTTTGATTTCAAATGCAAAGGGAAGTGAAAGGGAACATGATTATCTGTACTTGTGGTTGGTGAGCAGAGCTACAGGAAGACTAACATCCAGGCTCTCAGAGGAAATTTGTGGCCAGTCCAAGAACTGAACACAAGTCCAATTCCCCAGTTGCTGCTTTAACCACAAGAATGCTGTCATTCTACAGATACTCTCTAAATATACAGTCATAGGATGTTTATTTTAAATTCCAAAGCATCCCTCTTTGAAAGACCTCATTGTCCTTTGCAAATATGTAGAGATCCTAAATACTCCTTAGGAATTTCTAGCGTAAGGGAGACTCAGTCCGTTCTATAAATTCAGTGCCCTAATCACGTATTCCTATTTTATTTTTATTTTTATTTTTTTTTTTTTGCACATGAGAAAACTTACAAACGCATGACTGTGTGAAGCCTTTTAGATGTGTGTGTCTGATCCTGGTAGCTGACTACACTAGTTAGCCATGCATGACTGCACTCCAAAAGTGCATACAACATCATCTCCACTTTTCTCCAACCCTCCAGGAAAAGTTACTATTTTTTTAACATTCTTCAGTTTGCTCCAAGTGCAGTTGGTGAGATAAGGATCTGTAAATGTGTATGGTGCTTCCCACCCTACACAGTATCATAAGTTAAAATCATTAAAAAAACATGTTTGCTTGCATTTATTGAACTTGACAAGCAAACTATAGTGAGAGAACAAAAAATGCCAATTGGTATTTGGATCTGAGCTTGCCCACATGAATGATATAAATCTGCTCTTACTAGCTGCCAGTTCACAGGGTGGAAAGACTCCTCCAAAGCACGTTCTGCAAAGGGCTGCACAAGGGGCAGTTACTTGTCTTATTCCCAAAAGATGCGACCATGTTCTGCTTGTGTTCAGACTGAAGCAGTTACCTCTCTCTGTGTGCTGGGGGGCTGTACCCGGGGCAGTGAGCCCCGTCATGTCCCCGTCCCCGTTCAGGGGTGATGTGGAGTGGAGGAACTGTCAAGGACTGCCATGGTGCATGCAGTATGTGACCTGCAAGAAGCGGCCAAAATCTCCTCAGAGGGGCAGAAAACATAGTGAGAGGTCAGCAGTCAAAAATGACGTGAATTGGGAGGTTCTGGTTGGATATTAGGAGACGTATTTCTCTAGGGAGGACGCTCAACGGTGAGACAAAGCCCTGGCTGACCTAACGTAGTGCTGGCGATAGCTGGGCTTTGAGTGGGGAATTGGACCTGAGACCTCCAGAGGTCTCTTCCACCCAGTGTTTCTTTGATTCTGTTACAGAGCATGAATATTCATTTCATTGACTGCTTTTCCTAATTTATGTTCTGAGTTTTTAGTGCAATTTTGCTCAGGGCCAGATTCTACTGCTGCTATGTTAAGAAATAATTTTAATCCCCTGTAATCAATACGACTGGTTTTGGCACACAGGTCTGGACTGCAAAGCAGCAGAGATCTGGATTGCACATCCTAAATGGGTTTGACTTTTATTTACTTATTTATTTTGTAAAACACCTGACGCGCTTAGCTAATGAGCTAATAAGAAAATTACTACAGGTAAAGGAGCTGGATGAAAATTGATTACGTCATCTTTTTAAATTCGTATACTACTTTCTCTTCTTCCAACACGGAGTAAGAAAGTGGTAGTTGTGCATGTGATTTATCGCCTCTTAACTGCTTCTTGTGACCTTTTATTTAAGTAACGTGATTGAAATCTCACTTTGTTAACTTTAATTGATATTGAAAGAAAATTTATTTTTCCAAAAGCCAGGCGGATCGATGTGAGTTTGCACTCTGCTAAGTTTACTTTCTGGCATTGTCTTGAAACCTGTACGAAAGCTCTGTATGTGATGGAAAGCAGCGAGTCTCTGGTTTTATTCTACATTTGCTGTGCTTACATGTGTTACTAAAAACTGCTCAAAATAAACTGAAAAATGATGGCATGGCCATTAGGGATGAAAGCGGCCCTTTGAAATACTTCATTTGGTAATGAAGCACATTGGTAATGTGCTGCTTCTTTTGTGCTTGATTCAGAATTAAAAGGGATAATCAGCTTTGGGTAGTGATTATTACTCCAAACATTTTAAACTAGCCAACAAAATTGTTTCTCTTATCAAACTAGTGAGTAAATTAGAGCTTTCAAGCACGGAGATTCACCAATATATAAGGTGGCATGAAGCGCACCTTCAAAAGCAGAAGTAAGTTAACAGCAAATCTAAAGGGATAAGTTTTATCATGGTTTAATTAGACAGTAGAAATCATGGCCAGAAAGAACACCGTGTCTTTAAAAGCAGGAAAGTCCTTTTTTTTCTTTCCTTTTTTTTTTTTTTTTTTTTTTTTTCTTCCCCTGAAATGGATAGCATTTGGTTAAATAGTGTTGCCTGACACTAGGTTTCATTAGGTGTAAATGACATTGCAGAGCCTCAGGCTTTGGAGTGGCTCGAGGAGGTACAGGAAGGGTATTTTTCTTTCACCTGTCACCACTTATTTTCCTGAGCTACTGGCCAGTAGCCTGGCATTTTTAGCTAATGGGAATTAAATAATACAGCTGTAATACAAATGTTGCTTCTTGTTGCTTGATCCTATGTGGTAGTCATTAAAGTTTAAATAAAATCTGGAAAGAGAGCCATATTTAAAATGGTTAAGGACCCTCAGCTAACTTTGGATTTTTATGGCCTTCTCATTATAGCTATTATGCACTAACACAACCACTAATGAAAGGCTTGGAAACTTTGCGTGGGATGAGGCTCATTTCAGGCAGGAGGAGGAAGTGACCGTCTGCTCGGAAATAGCCGCCCGTGCCAGCCCAGCACAGACCCGCCTGTGCGTCTGCTTACTTTGCTAAATTAATTTACGGCTCAGCTCACCTCGGCTCCGCGCTGGGTCGCTCCCTGGTCGCCGCAGGAGCCCCGCTCAGCCTGCCCGCTGGGGTTTGCTGCGGGGTGTGCTCGTGGGTCCCGGCCCTGCAGGACACCGCCTGTCCCCCAGGGACCGAACCAGGCGGCTGTAGGGTCGCGGGCTGAACCCTTCTGAGCCGAGTTCCTCCTTCGTGGTGATGCACTCTCAATGATGCTATTCATACCGCCTCTCCATTAGCTTTTGGCTACTTTTTCCCTGAAAAAATTGTGCTCAGTGGAATGCCTTTTGATTCTCAGATGTATTTATTTGTTCACTTTAGGAAAGCTGCACGCCCAGCGATAACAATTGTTGCTATTCCAAGTGAGAAATTTTCTTTTGCTCCTCGGGAGGCAGCAATCAGCTCTCGCGAGGCGTTGTGCAACTTGTTTGTGACTAGCAGCAAAACATCCCTGCCTGCGTTCTCGGGTTTTTGGCACCGTCTCTTTCTGGGCACCTGTACTTCCGCACCTCAGCGCGCTCTCCCAGGCTCGTGCTGCTGCCTTCTGCTGGGCTGCGAGGAGCCACGCCGCTGCGCTGGGCCTCCATCTCCCTTCTGTCTGAGGCATCGCCATGCCTGCCTCCTCCGTTAAGCACTTTGAAGATTATTGACGTTGCAGCAAAGCTGTTATATGAGCATTTGATTCTAATGTTTCTTCCTTCCTCTGTATGTTTTATTCAGGCCAAACTCCTACTCGCTTTCCGTACTGCCAGTGGAGTGGAGGATTCTTTGTCGTGACTGTTCCCTGTCGTGGTCTGAGAGGTCTGTTGTGATAGCTCAAGGAATTTTTATTTTCAGTAATTACACCATTACAGGTTTCATCAGCCATTTTGACTACTGATTGAGCTGCAGTATGGATTATTGCCTTCTTGGTAGCACGAGCAGTTCTCAAAAACACACAGCCTGAGGCAGAGCCTCATTACGGAAGACTTCAGACCAGTTTGTCTAAAAGCTATAAGGAACTGGAAGTAAGATCTTGTACTGGGAAATACAGAGTGACCTCGTGCACAGGCATAACGTCCTGCTTCCTTTAGGTACACGCCCTGTCTGTAGGTATTTTGATGCTCACACACCACCGGTTATATGGCAGGGAAGAATCAACTATTCGATGTTCCACCAGCGCGAGGCAGCCTTGTGGTCAGCCAGCGTGTTTAGGAAAAGGTGTATAAGGTATCGCCCCTAAAACATGCCTTCTGAGGGCAGGCACTTGCCTCAAGGGGAAAGAGAAAAGTGGTCAGTGACATAATTTGAATGCAAAATTAAAGACTACTGCTGAACATTAAAATATTTCTTCTAGTTCCTCTGGGATTTTGCACTGAATTCACTGTGCTCAGCGTGAATGGCAGAGGGACTATATTTATACTTGGTAAATTGGCTGGATAGCCTCCTGGGATTTGAATTGTTTAACACAGAAAGCTCTTGATTTGGGGATATTTTGTAGCATCCAGTGGTGAGATCCACCCACAGCCCCTCAAGGGATGTATGTATTCAAAAGAATATGTCTAATTTTGCATCCTGAGTAGCTGGAGAAGTATATAAGCCAGGCATTCAAGCTGCATGATTTAAAGAGCAATAGAAATTATGAGATACGAATAAAAAAGTATCAGAGAGACGGTCTTATCATAAAGAATGCACAATTGGATTAATTTTGATTGGTACTGACCCCTACCCTAAATAATTCTGCTTGGGTTGACTGAAAGGTTTCTTGAATTACATTGATTTTGGTAAACATTTTCAGAGGGAAGAGAAACTGAACACCATTCCCTCCCCTCCCAAATTAAATATTTTGACTTCTCCAAAAGGCATAATTCAATGGCATATTTTCCTAGTGATCATAGCTAACTAAAATATTGTAAATGACACTTCTGTTTTTACAAATAGAAGTATAAATTTATTATGTAATATAGATAACTAAGAGGGGGTATTCAGTATTTTGTTCTGCCCAAACCACGTTTGCATATTTGCTGTAAATGCTTCATTTTTAGTCTAATAAAAGCAGAAAGCTTTGATTTGTCTTTGCCTAATGAACTGGGGTAGCTGCTGCAGCTCTGACCCTGATCTCTTGTCGGTCGGTTTGCTTCCCCAGGTTTGGTAGCCTTCAAATTGCTCCCGCCAGCACCATGGCACAGTGATATTTCTGACTTCTTGGCAGTGGGAGGAAGCGCGTGTACCTTTAAGTAACTCACTCTGCATTTAGCCAGAATTAACTCTTAATTTTTGCATATTTATTTGAGCACCTGGGCAGGACTTTTTTCC
Source organism: Nettapus auritus (assembly GCA_011076525.1). NCBI lineage: Eukaryota > Metazoa > Chordata > Aves > Anseriformes > Anatidae > Nettapus > Nettapus auritus. The sequence continues at coordinate 14,748,488 of CM021775.1, forward strand.
ATGAAAACGTTGCCTGTATCGAAGGCACAAACAAACAGTGAGGCACTTTGTTGTTTGCTTTTACTGAAAACGTTGTGTTGGTACAGAATCACACTTGAAGTGTTCTTTATCTTGTGAAAATGTTTCCAGCCAGAAATACTTCAAAAACACGTTTTCCATCTACTAACGAAAACGTGTTCACAAAATAAAGCACTTTTAAATGCCTGTGGTAGCAGGTAAAGAAACAACTATATTAGAAGAACTAATGCACCATGAGAAAACCGCCAGGAACGGGCTCCTTCCATTAGACAAAGCGTTTGCGGGGAGCACAGGATGAGATCTGAATGGCAGAAGATGAAGCAGCAACAGGCTTTGGCTGGGGAGGTGACGGATTTGGTGGGGTCAGCTTCAGGAGCTGCGCTGGAGACCAGGGTTCGGGGCAGCTGTCCTGAAAGGCAAACCCCTTCCGGGCTGTATCACCAGCTGCAGGATGAAAACTAGGTCCGACCTAAGGCTCCTTGGAGCAAGGACCAAGGGGAAGAGGAAGGGGAAACGTAAGAAAAAAATGGTAGGAAAGAGATGGAACGCTTTTATGGTCAGCTTTTTTTTTCTTCTCTGATAAAGGGTTACTTCAGGTTTTGTTGTTTATTTTGCTTCTCGGTCTTCACCTCTATAAGCATTCACTTTCTAGTTCATAGTTTTTGGTTGTGTTCTGTGTTCTGCTTGCTGTGAGACTGTGCCCAGGGCAGCATCTTGTTTTCGGCCGTGCCCAGCAGTCGCCTGCAGGGAGCTTCTGCGACACGGGACAGGCGGCAGCGCAGCACCGGCCTCTTCTGCGGGTTTCAGGTATAGTGGTTAGGGCTCGTCCTCTGATGGACCGTTATCCTGCGTGGATTTGTCTAATCCTGCTTTGAACCCGTTAATACTCCTGGTCTCCACAGTGTCTTCGGGCAACAAGTCTCGCATGCTAATTGTGGCTGTGTAGCGTTTGAGCCGTGCAGAGGGATGTGCTTGGAGCTTCAAGTAGGCCCAGCCTGTCTTTGGAAGAACGATGCCGTGATTCATCCTTGTAACCAGAGGACTTCAGCCTAATAAAAGAAGCGGAGTGTATTTTAAATTGCAACCCTGAGCAAATAATAAGTTGCCAAAGTAAGAAATCCTGGCCTGCTTGCATACAAATACTTGGAAGCTCAGAGGACTTGCGTGGTTATAATGCTGAGTTTTTATGAGAGGTGAAAGGTCAGTCCCCAAAGCCAGCCTAAAAACGTTGGCAAGGCGCTGGTCGTCAGAGGGGCAGCTCTGCAGTACCAGTGAGGAAACGTCTCTGCATCTCTGTGCCATCTTGTGCTAGCATCAGACAGTAAATGTTGTGGGGTTCCCGGCTGTTCTTGCAGGAAGATGGTTAGGAAAATACAGCCATCTTTAACAGTTCCAGCTTTCTCTTTGAATTCTCTATTTCACGTGTTATTTGTCAGCGTCTTAGGTTGTCCCAGGGAACCAGGAACAAGGTGCCTTGCCTCGTTCTGTATCAGACTAGGGCTGTGGATATTCCTGTCCCTTTTTGCTCTGATTGTCAGCCAAGGTAGAGAGATCTCTGTTGTAGTTTCAGTTGCTACTTCATAAGAAAGTGAAAAACAAAGGCCGGTAGCGTGCAACTATGTTATCCGGGGAATCTTGTTTCTTACTTGATTACAGGAGAGGTTCAGCTGCCTCTGTATAGGTTCCTCACTTGGTGTCTGTTCCTATCCATGTGCCTGTAACAGGGCTCATAAATGCTGCATCCGAGCACCTGCTGACCCTGAGTGGGGGGGACAAATCAGTGCTACCCCCGAGAAAAACTGGCAATTAGGAGCTGAGCGCAAGCACTGAGCAGAGGCTCTTGTCTGTGCCAGGAGGTGCAGCACAGGTCTTGAGGAAAGGGGCGATCTGGGTACCCCAAAGGGAAATCCAGTTCAGAGGGACCTAAATCCCACCTAGAGGGATTTTCCCCACTGTTCCTCATGTCCCTGCCTACGGCCAGGCACAGGGTGAGCTGTGTGCCGCTGGCACACCTTGTCCAGCACCTGCAGAGCATCGCAGGGTCAGCAGCACCAGCTCCGCATCGGGCCGTGCGGTGAGCAGAAGGAATGTGTTCACACCAACTGCAGCCGTGTCCTGAGACAGCAGTGCCTCTGCGCCTGTCGTGTTTACAGTGGGCTGCTTTTAATAAGGCCGAGCAGGAAGACGATGTTTTTTTGGCCTCTAGCAGAGAGTAAAATGAGAGCTACTTTCGTCCCTCGGTCACTTCAGCTGCAGAGAACCTAACTTTAGCACAGTGGAGTTTATATATATACATACGAGTCTGTATACACACAGATGTATATATACACATTCAAGCTAGAATTTTAAATTGCTGAAAAACCACAAAGGCTGGAATTAGAGAGAGGTCAGGGAGAGGTTCACGACCCCGAGCTAGCACTGCAGGCCCCGCGGCAGCGACTCGCCTCTCGCCAGCCCTGCCAGGACGCCGGGACCGGCACTGCCTCCACGATGGCAGCCTTGTGGTAACGGAGCTGGACCTCGTGCGTGGCCTTGCTGCGACGCCTGGGATGTTTGCTTCACCTGACGTCTGCATCATCGGCCCCTGAGTACTTGTGCTTTGCTTTTATTGTAACAAAGCCTTCTGAACACCAGATGACTGCTTGAAATTAACTTTACTGACTGACGGCAAGGCGATTCGTTCACAGGTCAGGTGTCAGTGGAATGACTCAAGAGCAATTAGATTACTTTTTTCTCAGGAATTTAAACAGACTGTGAACTTTTTATTTTATTTTTCTTTATTCTCCTGGAATCTAGGAGAATAAATGTATGTTCAAATAAACACACAAATAAAATTCCTATGGTGACTAGCTGTTACACAGAGGTCACAAAGCCTCTCTTAATGAAGACCATTGTCACAAGCATCAGACTAGGTGTTGAGGCCTGTAAAGGTGAGCTGGCTTTCCTAGCCGCACAGTGAGCTGCTGAAAAGGTTGGGTTAGAAGTAAATCCCCGATAGACCTAGGGCTGTGCGAAGGGCTGTGTTCGTTCCTCCTCCAGCTGACTGTAGCTATTGTGTTTGCCTTTGGATGCCTCCTATTCAAGTGTCTTGCAAGATGCTGGGGTGGCAGGACAGTAACAGAAGCGGGGCAGAGCCAGGGGACAGGCTGAGAAGGGAGGGCATGCGAGAGAAACGTGGGCAGTCGTGGTCAAGCGTGAGAACAGAAGAGACGAGATTAATTCACCATTTCAAATCCCCCATTAAATGGCTGCATTTGTTGCCAACATGTACATTGTAAATGCTGTAAATTCTTTCTTCTGGAGACTTGCAGAACTGCTCTAACCTGGCCGTGGTAAGATTAACATGGTATCCTTTCAATTACCGTAAACAAAACATGCCAATTTTCTATTGCCTATTTTTAGGCTTCCAGCTGGGCTTAAGAATTGAAAAGTTATTAAAGAAAGCCAAGATCTGAGCAAATGTGCCTGTTATAAATTGTAATATAAACCACTTATAAGTATAGGTTTTATCATCCTAGAGTTATTTCTTAATTTAAATGTTTCATGTGCATATCTTGGAGATTGGGATGTATTTGGGTGAGGAACGTGATTATGAAAGCTATTTCTTTGTATGCCAGATTGTGATTATTCCAGATTGTAAAAATAAAAGTATTACACATCTGTGAAATACCTGACAAACTTCTTTGACAAACCAGATGTTAGACCATCTAATACTTATTTTAAAGATAGGCACACAAATAAAAAAATACAATCTTACTCTGTTCCGATGATGCCGTTATTGCTGTAACATTAATTTATTTTGCTTTTCATGTCTCCTGCAGCATGGGCAGGGTGAGCATCTGAGTCTGGTTCCCATTTGTTTTGCTTGGAATGTGTTGGGCCGTCTTGAATGTCTTCCATCGATGTATAAACGGTACATGTGCAATAGCTCTTGGTGTATGGCACGGAGACATACTGTAGGTATATGGTGTAATTAACTATGCAGCTATTCGGGAGCAGCTGTTCCCTATTGTTGTTGCTTAATGTTGTGCAGCACAACAAAGCCTTAAGGCAGCACTTGTTAGTATTTATGGAAAGCCATTAGTCGGTCTGTGAATAAGCCTGCAAAAGAAGAGGAAATTCTGATAATAATGAACACGGGTTCTTGTTAAAGCTGGAGAGCTCCAGCCGTCCCTATCACTCAGTGCTTGTAAAGGCTCCCATACCTTTGATTTTTATTTCAGAGCAGATCCGAACTCCTTCTCTGAATCAGCAATTGCAAACCCAAATGAGAGAACTCTTTTCCAAGGCAGTGCTTTGCTCTTCCCAGCCCACTGCATTTTTTAAAGGAAATCAGAAACTCTTCCTGCTGCAATCTCGTTTCGGTGCCAGGATGTCCATAGGAAATACTATTTCCTGCCTGTGCTGGCAAGTTCAGTTATTAAACCACTTCCTCCAAGAGCCAAACTTTGAAGAAGAAATAAAGTTCAAAGCCTTTTTAAGAGACCATTTGTTCTTCTTATGTGCCTATCCCGAATGTTACACTGTATGCCATATATAAAAAAAAAAAAAGAAAAGCTTAATCTCTTGAAGATGGATTGGCCGTTGTTCCAGGGCCCCGCGTCGGGAGCAGCAGGAGCAGGTTACAAGGCGGGCATTTTTGGGAAGCTGCTTTCTGAAGCCGCGTGGTTTGTTGTTGCCAGAGGTGCGAGTGCCACCGAGGGGCCGCCAAGCCGTGGCTCTGGGCTGCTGTGGAGGAAGAGGAGGCTTTGGGCTGCCAGGCGGGTGTAGCTGGCTGTCGAGTAGCTCTGAGTCGAAGTGGATGGAGCAGGCATTAGGAAGGCAGCTTCCTCAAAGCACTTTCTTCTTTCTGTCAAAGTCATTGCACTCCTCTTGGCCTCTAGGTTTGGGTTTTGACTGCTGATCCATACTGCATAATGAATGACGAGAGGTACTGATCCTGTTACGGAGCAAAAGTGATGCCAAGTGACTGATGCCTGGTTATCCTATGCCCTCCCCAGTGAGGGGAACTTGGGCAGTAATCATCAAACGAGCTGCACAGCCTCTTCAGGAGCTATTTTTTTTCCAGAAATCATTTGTTGCTTGTGCTCCAGCTTTGCCTTAAACAGTATAGAGACAATTGGAAAAAAAAAAGCTTCTGGTAAAAAGTTCCCTGCTCTAAATCTGCTAAGAGTAATAAGAGAGGTTTGTGAAGCGTTGCGGGCGTTTTCTAACCTTGGAGCGTGTTAGCAGCGAGGTACGTTTGTGAAGAACAACGGCGGTGAAATGTTTATTATTGTGTGCCTCCATCCTTTTTGTGAGTATTGTTCTGTGAGGATGGGGCCGCTTTTCATCTGATCTGCGCTGCCAAGGCGGATAAGAGAGGTTTATGTGATGTCAGATCTGAAACCAAGAAACCTGTAGACAGGTTCTGAGCAGTGATGCCTCTGGCAACTGGTTTCAAGGCAGAGCTTATGTAGAGTGCCTGAGGTTTTAATAAGCGTATAGATGTCTGAACAGCACATAAAGAGCATGGGAGGTGACAGGCTGACCCAGTCACTTTCATTAATTGGGATCAAGTTACCTTTCCGCATCTGGTCAGAATGCCATGCGGGAGATTTAGGAGGCAAACAGCGCGTTGCCATTGTGTGTGTGTGCCGCGTCCTCCCCAGCTGGTAGACGGGGACACAAGAAGTAGGTTCAGACACAGGGGATGTTCGTGGCCAACAGAGCGCCAGACTGCACAAGTCTACGGGAGATCGTTGCAAGGTGTGCTTCTCAAAGGCTGCTGTTCGTTCCCAAGCCCTACACACTGCCATTCAAATATTGCACCATGATTTTTGATGGCGTTTGTCTTACGTTGGTCAAAGTCTAGGGCTAAATCTGCAGGTGGCTCTGCCAAATACGTCGGTGAGTGGTTGAGAAGTATGCAGGCGTCTACAGAATGATCAACGCAGTTGTAAGGATGTGGTGTTCACTTTAGGATTCTTAAAAAGATTGTGAAATATCAGAAAATACATGTCCTGGCTGCTTGATATCTAAATAATAAAAAAAAAAAAAAAAAAAGAGAGAAAAAATACTGTTTTTATGTAATGTAGAATTGTGACTATTTACCTTATTTCACTCCAAGAACAGGTATCTTATGCGTTTCTGTCAGTGCAGTGAGTATCCTGCAGGAAGGGTGGCAGATGCTGAAGTAGTTCACCAGAATAGGTTTTTAACACGTTTTTTTTTCCTAATTTAAACTGCCTAAAACCTCAGCCTCATGGTGAGTAGAAAACACAAAACTGCAGGCCAGGGAAAAGGCCCTGCAGAAGGCTGACGGACAGTGACTTGAAATCCAGGATTTGTTTGCAGAAATACATTGTTGATATTTGAATCTACTTTTTGGCAATTTTGTGAGCGAACCTTAAAGTAACCCAACTGTGTAAAAATCATAATTTAGGACCTAGCACCAAAGCCTGGGCAGACTGACTAAGCATGTTTATAAAAGCATGCATCTGTCTTCAACGTGGAAACTCCTCCTGTGGCACTCCGACAAAACATTTCTTGAATCGAGGATGGACTGACTGATACAAGAACGGAAAAACAGGCTTTCTGAAAAGCTTTCCTTCTGAAACACAATGTTATTTCACGGTGGTACCAAATCAAATCGCAGGTCCTTACAGTGATATTTCTAGAAGTGTTATTCTCTGGACAGCTTTCCATAACATTCTCAGTTATGTTTTATGAAGGTGAAAATGATTTGAATCCACTTTTTGGCTTTTTTTGATTTTTTGGGATACATTTGGCCATTTTTCAGGCTATTGCGTAAGCAGAAGGTTGGAAGCCTATATGAAAGCTGAGTTTCTTCTCTAGCCTTAAACGTATAAGGAGCAGGGGGTTAAATGAAGGCATTCAGTAGTGTAAGATTTCAAACAAAATTTGGGCAATTGGCAACATCGAAGGTGAATACCCTGAATACCCCTCGAGCAGTGAAAAGCACCAGGTGCTGACGCTGCACAGCATCCATCAGTCTGTGTACTGCAGTTTACCTAGAAATACCAGCTTCAGCTGATTGGAAAAGCCCCGGCTCTGGGAATTTGAACCTTCCCAGGTTGGTGGGTGCTGGCGGGTGACGGCTGGCAGTCAAACCCGACCTTGTTCTGAGTTCCTGGGTTTAAGGATGTTTCTGCTGTGCTCTCTTGGTCCCAGATAGCAATGTCACCGACCTTCACCTCAGATGCAACAGGCGTCTTCATATGAAGCTGTTTTGAAATGATAAATCGGCTAAAAAACTTGAGGTTTACATGCAAGGATTTGGGGGAGGTTTTTTTAGATAGCTTTCCTGTATTCTTCAGGCATTTCATCCTGAAATGGTCGTATCTGCTCACTTTATTCAAGTGAAGCCAATCCGGGTTAAAAGTAATGAAATGCAGACTGCATTAAATTCCAGGTATATATTATAAAAGTTCAATATAAGTATATTTGGTTTTTGTTACTATTTAGTACTTTTTATGACAGCAGAACCCAGAGGCTCTGCTTAGCAATGGGAGCCCATTGTGCAGGCTGTGATGACCAGAAGCAGTGAAAGCCCTTGTGAGTTTCTGAAATTCTGCACATCCCAGCATCTGATGACAGGTCTGAGTCTGTCCCATCTCTCAGTGCTATACTACATTAAAAAAAAATACCAACCCATACTCTTCGGGAATTTCATACCTGATCCAAAATGAAAATGTCTCTCTTGTCTCTGCTGTTCCAGATTTTTTTTTTTAATTATTATTCTTATTATTTTTAAGAAAATGAATTATTTTTAAGAAAAGGAATTTTAGGTAACAGAAGGAAGTTTTCATGAAAGGTGGTTTCTCTTATCACTATTTTTGCCACAGCCCAACCAAAAACATTTAATGGCTAACTGCATCTGCTATTTGCAGAAACACATTGGACCAGTCATCATTTTGCTGAAAGCAGTGGAAGGAACCTAACTGGGTATAACAAGCCCCCTACTTTTAGGGAACAATACGGAGAAAGGCTGCTGGATGTAGATTTGATGGCTGATTCTAGTGCCACTTCGTGGAAGTAAAATAGCCTGTGTTTTCAGGTGTCGTTAACTGCTCTAATTTCATTAGTCTCTTTCCTGGATTACACTTTCACTGCACCAGTCACAGAAAAAATGGCTCTGAGACTCTGTACGAGATCTGTAGTTACACAATTATAGCTGCCATGGGAAACTGCCATGCAGTTATTTTAGGAGCTCTTAGAATAAAGATTTATTGAAATCATGGTTCAGGGGGTTTATGGTTCTTTTGGTTGCTGTGGTTTGGTTGTTGTTTTTGGTTTGGTTTGCTTTGCTTTGCTTTGTTTGTTTTTCTATTTTGTTGTTGTTGTTTTATCTAGATTGTGTTAGCTTTTTTTCTGAAAGCATATGACACTAGTCTATCTGACCGATGTATTATGTAGTCCCAAGAAGACAAAATTCAAGAGCAGATTAAATCCAGTACTGGGTATCTTGTCTATTAACTGTTGTCAACTTGTAGTTCCCCTTGCCCAGTGTACTAAATTTGTTCTGACTGCTTTTGTTCACATATACATAACAAAAGGTGTCTCACAGTACTGGGTCTTGCTATAATGAGAAAAACTGTTAAGAAGAAAACTCCATGTTGAACATTAAAGTGACATTCCTATTCAAACTACTGGGGTGGGTGATTCGCACCGTCTGTGCCACGTTCTGTAGCACAGGGAAGCTAAGAGAACCCGACAAGGGCTAGTGCTTAAAATTACATGAGCAAAAAAAATGCTAATGGAAATCAACAGACTGCTGCTTCTTCATTTAATTTGCAGAGCCTAAAATATATTAGTTTCCATCAAGGGAAAAAAAAAGAACAACAACACACAACAAACCTCAAAAAGTTTTAAACAGAGCTGTTTGCTGGAGTGGTGCATACCTTCCTTTGGCAGTCATTGATCTATTTTTCCCATATAAGCTATAGAGTGTATTAGCTGTATATATTAGCTAAGAGAGTATGAGTTCTCGAAGGAACAGATGGTTATTCCCAGCCTGGACAGCACTTTTTAAGCATTAAGAAATCTATACAGCTGTTCAAGTGAATTACCTGGGTTTTGCTACTGCAATTTTAAAGTATGGTATAGACTTGAAGAGTTCCTACCACTGACATCCGAAAAAAATAAAAAATAAAAAAAAATAAAGTTTCCTTTCTTATGCCCTCTTCATTTGCCATGCACTTTAAAAGTGACAGTTGTCGTCCCTATGAAGATGAGAAGATCCATGTTGGGTATGTCACATGCTTTGATGGTAGTATTGCCCCAGGCATTTGTCATCCAACCTACAGGGATAACAATGTGTAATGGTAGTGCTTTTTTCAGAACACTGTAAGTATACAGATATTATTAAATTTTACAATTACCACAGGGAATGAATCAAAGCCTCCAATAAGCAAATGAACTATATATTATTGCCCTGCCTTTGTAATTTTTGTTCAGTACTATCTGATTGCATTCCTCTTATCACTTAGTTGTTTCTCTGCATGTAGTTTTATCTAATTTCTCTTTATTTCAGTCACTTGCAGAGGAGATAAATGGATTATTTCAGACTAATTGCTACTTATTTAAAAAAACATCAACCTCCTGTAAGAGTTTCAAATCCGTGGCTTAAACTAGCTTTTACTATCTGCGATATTTATCTTGAAGGATTTCATCACTGTAGAGTCTGTTAATGAAACATTTTTCTAAAGCTGCTTTCAATCTGCCCTTACCTGTTCTGCCAAAATTTTTTACACAAGCAGATGATCGCCGTTAAGTAGTTAATATTTGCTGCTTTTAGTGTCTATATAGATTGGAAATACTACTGATAGACCTTCCATCTGTGTGTGTTTTGATGTAAAGTGTCCGACTAAGAAAAGCCGAATAAAAATAAATATTACATTATCTTGTTTTCTCCATCCTCCATCTCATACGATGGAGGAAGCAGCTGCATTATTTATCTAATTGAAGGAACATTATGAGTATGCTTAATTAAATGTAAGCCTACTTAGTAATACCGTAAAAGTAAACAAAGGATAAATGACAAAATGAGCTCAAGTGATCTAAGGTGGTTTAATTCCCAAGTGTTGTAGCCTTTCATATAATTATTGTAGTGTATGTCTGTACATCAGAATCAATGTATCCGATCTATATTCAACAGCATATCAATTTCTCAGCCCCCTAACAAGCTTCCTTCTTTTCCCAATGCAATTGGATGGAGAGTTCTTGGAGCCTAATTCTCTCTCATCCATTTGCACGCCTTTTATTTTCAGTGGGATTCATCTATTCTTCCTCCACTGAGAGAGCAAAATCCAGGTTCGTAGTGCTGATACACAAAATGTTTGAAGTCATTTTTGTTTTAAAACACTTTAATCCCAACGCATTGAGTTAGGCTTGAGTAGGGAATAGGATTAACCTGAAATTAAGCTTCGGCAACATGAACCAAATAGCGTGGTTTTCTCAGTCATTCTATCTGATGTTCCAGCAATAGATGCAGCATGGCAGCCTCAGATGAACACGGTCCTGATTATTGTCGGTATCAGAGGAAAAAGCACAGTGCAGGAGTTAAAATATTTACAAGTCTTAGGCTCTCTGAGGGAGTAGTTGACACTTCACAGTTAAAATAGAGTTTTCTAGGGGATGTAAACCTTTATGTGTTGTCTGGAGGCTTCCATGTGAATGGGCAGGAAGCAGGGATCCTGTAGGATCTGGGATGTGCCTTGTGGTGGAAAACAAGGTCCTTGTGAAAAGTCCTTCTCTTTACAGCCAGCTCTACCTCAAAAGATTCAGTGGAAGCCATAAGACATAATTAGATCATGGAGTTTGATCCCTGCCAAATTTATAATTTAAGTCAATGCTTAAGTCACATCTCTAACAACAACAACATAAAGGAACTGCCATTAGTGCATGGAGCTGATGCTTTCATGTGCTAATCCAGTGATCATTCCAATTTTCTGTTAAAATCGGGACTTGAGAAGTCCTTACTCAATCCTCAGTCTCTTTGAGTTATCTCAGAGCTTGCTTATTCCTAATTATTTTGATTTATTAAAGAAAAAAAAGCCATTGATATGTATTTTCCAGTCTATTAAACGTCTGTTGGGAAAATAAAGTTTAGCAAAAAAAAAAAAAAAAAAAAAAAAGGCAGCTTTGCCAAAGGTTGAGCGACTCTTTGTTCAGGACTTACTTCAACAGATCAAGCTTTCCAGCACATCCATTCTTCCTAGGCACTCCTCAGCTTTCACAAATATAGCAAAATAAACATGAAGGAATATCATCAAGAAGAAGATATGCTGCTTGTGTAAGTAATTATGTCCCTTGTTAGTTCACTATAAAGTAATTTTCTTTTTTTTCCCTCTCACTCTTTACATTTCTTAGTGTGCCCTGGAAGGTATTTTTACTTAATTTTGTTTAGAAATTTGAAAAGCAAGAGAAAGTGAGGGATGATTACAGACTTTATTTAAGGGTTTGATTTTGGTTTCTCTCTGTTCTTATATCAAAGATAAAATGGAAGTGGTGGTGTCATGTTCAGGTAATGAGATTTTATATTAAAAAGAATAAATTAAGCTCATAAAGCCAATGGCAGGAGGGACATGAGGAACCATTTCTAGCTCACAAAAAGGACTTTATACATTAATGCAGTGAGCATCAAGAGTTATTAGGAGTCGAAATTCAAAGCTCAAAGGATGTCAAGTGCTTCAAAAGCAAAGGCTTATTTTGTATTGTTTATATTTAGAAGTGATATGGAGCTCCCTTGAAATATTTTACCCATGATGTCAAAAATCAAAAGCATTACGGGGGGAAAAAAGAACTCGGGACATTTCCCTTGCAAACAAGAGTTCTGTCCGTGACACACGGATTCCTCTGAGGTACACATTTGTACACAGCGCTACTTACCAAAAAAACACAAACATCCTCTGCTTAGCTGCTCGTTGTTGCTTGCCTTGAAAATCCATAGGACACAGAAAGGTTTTACAGCACATTCACTAGTTTTTTTTTTTTTTTTTAATAAAAAAAAAGAAAAAAAAGAAAAAAAACAAATCCTGGAATATCAGTATGTGGTCATTTTTTAAATAGATATTTTTTGAAAAGCTGTGTGACATTTTTCTTTAATGGCTGATTTTTTTTTAATGTCAGCTACATTTTTAAAGCATGAGGCCTGGTTGTAACTAGCCTCGGCACTGCTACTGTACATCAGACTGTACTATTTGATCATTAATTTATCACAGTTCTAGCAGTTTGTTTGACAGGTGATAGTGCTTTCATCTAATGGCTACACAGCAAGTGTGTGGTGCACTAAAGAGTGGATGCCACTGACTAGAGTTAGAAATCAGCAGACAACAGCCACTTTGCAGAGCTTTATCGATTTACCAGAATCATTTAAAGATATGAAACAACTAGAATAATGAATGCCAATTCAGCTCACTGTGGGTTTTTTTCTTAGTTATTTAGTACGGAGTAGATTAGTAGACTTTTGTTGCTGGTGTTATCGCAACTATTCGCCATGGTAGATGAGGTGGAAAAATCAAGGTGAAAGTCTGAAAACGTGTACTAGAAATGCAGTGTCTGTGTTCAGGGCAGTTTAAGAAATTGATTCCTGGCAGAAATATGAGGTGTTTTGGAATATTATAAATATTTAGCCTTCAAATTCAGCCTTTCTTAAAGTTATCAGATAAAAATGTTCTCTGAATTGGGTCTATAAACATGAATCTACCTGGAATGTCTGAATCCTCAGATCCTACCCCAGAAAGCAGTTATGTCAGGATGACTTGTGCATAGAATAGCCTGGCTTGTCACATTTATCTTTCTTGGCCAAAGACCCTCAAAGACAAAAACCCTTACGGTTGTACTTGGGTTTTGTGGGTTTGCAGGGATGGTGTGCTGCCATGAACCCTGGTTTGCTGCAGCGGAACCTGGGACCTCTTCCAGCAAGCTGCTGAAGAGAGAGTCTAGCTGTAAACCTGTTAGCAGCCCCATAAACTTCAGAGGCTCTCCAATCCTGAAGCACTTGGCTACAGCAGGACTTAGTTGAAATTATATCAAGAGGTAGAAGAGGCTCTTTGAATCTTAAAGTCGGTGCCAATAAACTTGTGTTCCTGATGTTGGACAAGTCAGCTTAGGCCAAAGCTGAGGTGACTCATGGAAGTTAATTAGTTTTCTGAGGTGCTGATTGCTCAGACTTCCCACTGAAATGAATGGGGAAACTCCCACGTGTTGCAGTGGGAGCTGGAAGCCGGCAGTGCAGTGTTGTGGGGCATCCAGAAGAAGCTGTGTTGTCTTTTGTAGTGGAGGCAGTGGGAGTTGCTTACAAACACAAAGGAAACCAAAACGACGCCAAAAGAAATGTGATTTTCCACCTTCTTAGTGGCTGTTAATAAAATCACAAGTAAATAGTAAACACAGAAGTTTGTCAAACATTTTCAGTATTCTGTGATTCTGTGATTTGTTTTAAACATATCTGGATGCATGCACAAGTATTGCCTTTTCTCCTTTTAATTACAAGTCACAGGAATGTCTGTGCCTGAGGGGGTGCTGTGTACCTATCTCCAAGTGATATGGTATTTATTAATCTAAAATTATTACTAGACCACTCTCTAGGTTTGTAGTAACGCATCAGTGCTGAGGACTTTGCATAAGCTTCGCTCCAGGAAGGATCCCCTTCCCTAGTTTCCCATGGCAGCAAGTCATCTCCACCGTAGCTGAGCATGGGTGATGGTATTTTGTGCAGGAAGGGCGTGTGGGATTGCCGGGTCTGTGTTACATGGGCTGCAGGCAGAATGGTTTACCAGAAGCTAAAAGGCCAGATAGCTGAGACTACAAATATTTACAATGGTCAAAAATGTACACTGGTTTCTCAGTGAACAGATAATTTGCATGCGTTAATAGAGCTCGTACAGGGTGGATCATGAGCGTTTTTTTGGTGTAAGCTTTTAAGTTCCTGTGTTGTAATCTGTCACATTTCTAACGTATTAAGTCTTGTTTGATTTGTTTGGAAGAAAGTTCTGTCGTTACATCTAAGTAAAACCTGGTTAAATATAATTGGTATTAAAGTGAATGTGATATTGTCTGCTCCAGTGAGGCATTAAAGAGGAACTGTTTTAAGGTGATAGTTTTAAAAAAAAATAAGAGGAAGAAGAAGAAAGAAAGAAAAAAAGGAGAGCTGTGGTCTCTTCTTGTCTTTTCTCCTTTGACTGTAGAGTCCCAGTTAGGAACAGTTCAAAATCCTGTGTAAGCTGCAAATCATGATCCGCCTTTCCATTTGCCCTCCTGCCTACAGAACCACAGGCTGAAAGCACCCTGGAAGAGCAATTCCCTTCATCTCACTTTGACTTGCCAGTTCCCTGTCCAGCTCCTCCTCCTCCCACCATTTCAGCGCCAGCTTGACGAGCTCTCTTTACAGGTTTGGTTATCACGTTTCCGGGAGGTAGGATGGCTTTCCCCACAGCCGGCCTGGTTATAAATAGCTATTTGCCTGAACAAAGAGCTTGCCTCCCTGGCAGGCGGTCTGAATGAGCAACTGCCATGTGATGAGGCCGCGTATTGTCTTGTCTTCTGAAAGTACTGCCTCTGGTTCTGAGAGGGCTTTACTGGAAGATCCTGCTCACATGATTTTAGTGTTAACTGCAGGTGCATTTCCACAATGATGGCAGTGGAAAGGCTATCTGAATTACGACTCTGCAGCAGGATAAGGATGTTGGGCTCAGGCAAACTGATTCTCTTGTCCGTTGCTGCTGAAAACCGAGAGTAATTCAGCTAGAATTAGTGAGGTTCTCCCACTGATAGCCTTTGTACCACAGAGATCAAAGTCTGCCCTTCCCTCATATTTTAAGCTACACTCCAGCCAATATGCAAACTACATTTTGCCTTCCTTTGTCTGTGCTCTGTTCCCGCAGTTGAAGTCCTGGCTTGAGCCATAATTAGTATCCCCACTCCCTCCAACATGAAGATCCCTTACCCTTCCCACCTGAAAATCCCAACCACAATTTGTATTTTCAGTGTGATTAATAAGTATGTCTACAACCCCAATCCCAAAGCTTTCTCCCTGGGGCTGCCCATTCCCACTTGCCACCATGCTCGCCTTCCTCCTCGCAGCGGTTCGGTAGGCGGCGGGGTGCCTTACGTGGATGCAGATGTGCAGAGGTGGGCAAGCTTGGCTGGGGTCGGCTTGTTTGTTTGTTGCTCTAGTTTTCGCTGGCCTTGCTCATCAGAGCCTATATCTCAGGAAAACATCTAGTGTGATTCACGTAAACACTGAAGGCAAGTAGGATCAGACTGGCTGAGGGGAGGAATAAAAACTGGAGGGAGGAAAACGCTTGGCGTGGATCGGCTGCCCTAAGACTCAGCTTGAGAGGTATGCCAAAAAGCTCTTTGTCTCACATGCACATTAGGATAAGTAATATTGCTCCTCGCCATCTGTCTCTCTCTATGAACCTCTGCCTCTTTCCCATGTAATAAGAAAATTCATAGAAGTACCAGCTGTGACCTTACAGGGAAGCCTGAGAAACTTTGCCTCTTTAACCAGCAATGGGAGAGTCAGATTTGGCACCGTTGAGCACAGTTGTGTGTGTGTAATTTTATTTTTTTTCTATTCTCTGCCACTGTCTCTTCCCCCAGCAGTGGCACAGTGTTTGTAGAGAGATGAAAGCCGCTGTAGCAGTTCAGGAAAGACTGTTGCCAGAGATGAGTTTTGATGGGCTATTTTTTCCTTTGTTTCTTCCTGTTCCAATAAGGCTGAAAAACATGAGGTGAAGAGACCATCAGATGTGGCAGTTTCTTATTCCATGGTTTCTGATATAGGCCAAAAGGACCAAAATAGTGGTGTCCAAGATGAAACAAAGTGCATCGATATTTGTTTCATTAGCTTGGCTCAGAGCATATAAAAAGTCTGCCAGCTTTGGAGTTTCTCTACAGACATGGTGACGTGTTCCTATATGGATTAAATGTAAATTGTGTCCCTCATGCCTCATCTGCAGGACATCTAGTAACTGAGGATGTTGGCAGCTTTAACCCTATGTGCATAATTGTGTCTATGATTATACTGCAGATGCCTTTGCAGCTACGATGCAAGTAAATTTACAGCGAGCTTTTCCTTAGAGCAGGATTTGAGTCCTTCTGTTTGATATATTCATGGCAGGGCAGACTCAAAACTCCCCTGGCCCATAAATTTGTGGTGAGACCTGTGTGTACGTCTCCTTTTTACTTTGGAGTCGTTCTGAAAAATGTTTCAAAACAACAACAAAAATGGTTCTTTGGCTAATCAAAATCTAAAGAAGAAATTCAATTTGGATTCAGCTAATCTGTGTAATTCAAACCCAAATTAATCATATGATCTTCAAACATGATTTTAGTACATAGAAAATAAGTTTCAAATTGATATATTTCATTTTGTAATATCAAGAAGAAGCATTCATTAAACATAATTACCTAAAAATGTTACCATTGTGACTTCCATAGCATATTGCAATGGACCTGCATCTACATTTTTGTTGTTGAAAAGAGTATAAAATGAAAAAGTTTCTATAGTATAACTGCAGGACAGGTAATTTTCTGATAAAATAATAGCTAAGTTTTTTGAACTAAACAGATTGGACTAAATGTTCCTTCCTGAGCATCTGTATTTCTTGGAAAACTCATTGTCATTGTATAAAACCAGTTCTTCCACACTCACGCTCGTTGGCACTGGTGTATTTCAAACTTCATTTATCCTTAAAATTTAGAAATTAGAACAAAAGTTTATTGTGTCCCCCTCCTTCACAACTGTCATGCGGGGGAAGCTTGGCTTTTCACTGGGACTTTAGGAACGTATGTTATTGAGACACTTGAAAATTGCACCCAATATCACCAAGAGCAGCAGATGGATCTGTCAGCTGTTTTACTGAAAATGGTGAATATCTTCCCTGGAACATTCATAAGTTGCCTGAGGCAAAATTTCACAGTGGAAACAGTGAGATTTCTCTTTACATAACATTCCTAGTACTCACGAAAGTCTAGGTCCCCCCCCACCCGCTGGATTAAAATACCCATGAAGCAGAAGATGATGAATAGGCACAGCTGGGCTGCCAGAGGAGCATTTTCAGAAGTCCTCGGCCATAGCCAGACCGCAGCCCACCAAAGCTGTGGTGAATGCACGGCGTCTCTCGGACTTGCCGTTGTTGCTTGCTTTCGCACGTGGATGGCGACTGAAAGAGGCTCTGGTGAGGACTTTGCACCTCTCTTCTTCCACGCAGTCTTCCTTGTGTGGTTTCCTGAAGGGCTACACAGGAGGACTCCGGCTGTGGGGCTGGAGGTGTCCCCTTTGGTGGCACACAGAGGGGAGCAAATGGCGGCCGGCAGTGAGGGGAGCAAATGGCGGCCGGCAGTGAGGGAAGAAGCCCGCTGCCCCACGAGCACCTGCAAGCAGCGCCTGGGCCGCAGGGAAGGAGGTCAGCCTGAAGGGATCGTTTCTCCAGCAGAGCTTAGCAATTTCTATCCACAAGTACTTCAGAGAGCTTAAACTGGCTTTCTGCAAATATTGGTGGGCCTGATCCAGAGCCCTTTGTTTGCAGGCCCAGAGAGTGCAGGCCCTGAGCAGCCCCAGCGCGACCACGTGTTGTCCGTGTTTTAATTTCTTATTAAGGTAGGGTGTGAAATTAAAACCCAGTGGCTTTGTCTGAATAACTGTTGCTTGGGAATAAGAATAGTTTTGTTCAAAAGGCTTGTTAAGTGGACAGATGTCAGTTAAGATTTGCACAGGTAGAGTCTACTGGTGATGAGGGCCTTAGGCACTGTCTTAATTATAATACCTTTCTAAAGTTTATTCTTGTTACTACTTATTTTTTTAGTACATTACAATGTCTGTAGCCAAAAATAATGTTTAAATCTCTCTTAACTTCCGTTAAATTAAATATAGCAAAAAGGAAATTAGAGGTGTTTCTGAGAGTGAGGTTTGTTGTGGGCCTTGCGAGTATTCAGAGCTGGCTGGCAAATTTGTGTGAAAGCAATGCAGGAGCCCAATTACCTGTGTGGGTCTTACTCAGTTTCAGTCATCAGTTTTATGGTGGCCTGAGAAATTATTGTTTATGAATTTACATATTGCTACTGTAGGCTAATAAAAGGTGAAAGCACCATGTGTGTGCATGTACCAAGGGGGATTTCCACACAGTTTCCAAGATTCTGCTCCAGCTTTTGTCAAATCTCTCCCTTGGAAGCCTGAAATATTCAGTGGCTTTGTGTGCTTTGTGTGAAGAAACATTCACTTGCTGGATGTTAGCCATTTCTATCAATTGAGTGAAAGTTACTTTAAACACAATCCTGGACCCAAAGTGGAAGTTTTAAGATGCTTGACATCAACTGTATACAGATACAGATTTTGGACTGAGTTTTGATCTTTTACTTCATTCGTATGGCAGAGGCTTGTGTGATTAGTCTTAATGGGACCAGACTCTTAATGGAAGAGCTTGTGAACAAGTGCCTGCATGTATAAGGATTGCTGTCTGGTTGCTGGTAAATCAGTCCTGTCTTTTGAACAGAAAGAATGAAAGCTCTTGTCTCGGGCAGCCTTGAACTGTGTTTTGTTTGAAATCTGACTAGAAAGTTTGTTATGTGACTCGATGTGAGCAATAAAACCAAACAAAGCAGTCATTTCTGGTGTAATTCATCCTAATAGGCCTGACTGCTTGCACAGTATGCCATTTTCCGTGGGATGGGGCTTTCTTAGGTGTTTAAGTGGTGAGAGGGCCTGGTTGGTGGGTGAGAACACCTACCGGAAAGGTCTGTGAACAACAGCTCAGGCTGGGCAAAATAATGCAAGTTTGGGCATCCACAGAAGTATAAAAAGCTTTATGGTTTTTCTCTAGTGTCTTGTTTTCTCAGGGAAACTGTATGGCAAGCTGTGCAACCAAAATGGAGAATGTTTTATGTTCAAAGCAGTCATCTTATTGCATCTCCCAGTCACTGGGCTATGGCATATTTACTAACGCTGCCTTCTGTTATCCAGCATGAATTACACTCACCAGCACGTGTGTGAAGCCCAGTGGTGTAACCACCACATCTTGCTGGTCCAGCATGTTTGCAGTAGGGACTATGAATACTCACAATAAATTTGTTGTAGCTTGGACACAAAGCAGAGAGGAAAACTCTAAATAAAACATTTGGAGCCTGATTTTGGCTCCTGCCACGCTAACTCAAATATGAGTCAAGGACAATATTTGTTCTTTTGGGAACTTGGCCTTGTTGCCTGTACACCAAATACAGAACCAAAGAGACTGGTGGATGAAGGAAAATGAGACCAAAGGTAGTTGTTTTTTCTATTTGCTGTCAGGTTTTCTCTTTTAGGAGGCTGGGGTTTCTTGCTTAATTTTTCTGCCTTTCTGTAGTTTATTCAAAAGTCCATGCTTGGAGGTTTGTTATTCCCCACTGAAAATGTGCGCTGTGCAGTTTACTTAAGTTGGAGAGTTACGTCATGGGCTGAGTGTGGTATACGTAGCATTCGCTCTCTGTGGTTGCCTGTTTCTTGCCAACAGTCCTGCTCAATGGGCAAGAAGAGCACCCAAACTCATGCAACTGGAGGGCAATAGAGAAATGAAGCTGTGTTTTAGGGATTGGTAATCGTTTTGGCAGAGTTGTGTTCGTAATCTTGCCATGAAAAATAGGTAAATACTGTGGCACTGAGCATTTTATGCAAGAGGGTGTTAAAATGAGAATCCAAGCTCCAAATGGGGGTGTTTGTTGTCATGGTTGTCCAGCAGAGCATCCAGACCTTATGGAGTATCTGAGAAGAAATTCAGTAGCAGGTGGGAGTGAGAAAAAGAAGTGTGTTGGACAAGGGAGAAATATCTGATCAAAATGAAGTTCAGAAAAAAGCAGCGCATGGAAATCAAATGCGTCCAAGACAGTTAAAGGAGACATCAAGGCAGTTACTAGGCAGAATGATATGGGGAAAAATGCAAAAAACATGAAAGATACGGCTTTTAGTTTCTTACTTTGGAGAGGTTACAACTTCAAAAGAGACTGACTACAACAACATAAAATGTTTCTCCCTCATGCTGAAGTGATTTGGCCATAGGTGCCCGTGTTCTTTTTATAAATTTGTCCTCTGGAGGGTTTGAGTCCTCCTAAAGCTCACTCCAGGCAGCCAGTCAAGCACGTTCACCTCAGTGATTAGCGAGAGGCCTGCGGTGTGCTGAAATATTGTAAGGAGCCTATAGAGGAACTCATCACGAGCCAAACAGGTTACTGCCTTGGCAGGATTCCTCTTACTGGTTTGTGAAGATAAAAGGAGGACAGGTAAAGGTTAGTATTTCAAAGTAAGTGTCTCGGATCTTAAAATATTTGGTGAAATTATTCAAGAATAGTTCATCCAAGTGAAAATAGTTTCTGTGTATTGCTGTCAAGGTCAATGAAAGCTAAAGTCAGATGCTGGCCAAGCAAGCAAAAACTGCCTGTGGGCTCCCATCACTTACACACCTGGTAACTCTGAGCTTGACATAAACAGCATGGGGAGCAGGACTGGGAACTCACAGGTTTTTCTGGGACAGCTGTGCTACTTTCAGCTGAGCTAAAAACCCCAATGTCATAAGGACTACACAGCACGTACTTCAGGAGAACTGATGTGACCTTCTGAGATCCCGCCATCTCCAGTTTCGGGCTTCCCAGCTGCCCACCTTGTGCCAGAGGTTGACATCCCACCCAGCCCCGACCTGTGGACCACCAAGGCAGATGCCAGACGATGGCCTGCAGGTCCACCAGGCAGCTGCTTCAGCTCACATCCTGGTGTGTTATTTACAGTTCCTGTCATGATATATGGGGTAATAGGCTCCTCTTTCAGTACGAATTTAATCCTTAAACATCCCAGTTCTCAAACAGCTGAGATGTTAGGTGGTTTTGAGATGGAGGGGACCTTCCACCTGTCAGCTGTGGTGCAGTCACACCACGCCAGGGATTTTGACAGAAGCTGCTGCTGTGAATGCAACTGGTGCCCAGGTTCTGACTGCTCATCTGGAGCTGCTAACACAAAGCTGTTTACAGGGGCTGAAAGCTTTTGGAAACCAGCTCCTACTTAGGAGCCTCTGTCGTAGCTAACAGCCCTTCGCCTGAGCAGACTGAGTGCCAGTACCCATGTCATCTGAAGCCCATAGCTCAAAACGTGGATGTCTCTGCTGAGCACCTATATGAGAAATAAACACAAACATTTGTGGAGGTTTAGCAGGTCCAGTTCCTGATCTTCTGATCCTTTAAGACCTGTCTGCTAAGTCGTCAGGTGTAAGTGCTCAGACTTCAGGAGCTTACTGAAGAGAAAGTGCTAAGGAAGGGTTGTTAACAAAAGTACGTTCCTCAGGCAAAGGAGGGAAAGGTACAGGAGCTGGGCATTCAGTGGGGTTGTTCGCTGGGACTGGCAAGAGCAGGCAAGATGAGATTGCTTTATCGTTTCCTACAGCAAAGTAAATGTTTTGGATTTAAATTTTAGAGATGGTTATTTGCAAGCTGAAAATATCTGTTAGGCCCTTACTGAAGGGATGTGCCAGCATCTGAGTATAGAACTATCCTCCCATGATGTATGTATCTCCAGCTTCAAAAGTGAATGAAAAAGGTGAATGAGGTATTGGGTGTGATAGTGATTTGGACACCTTAATAGGAATAAGAAGTGTGCTTCTTTTGGGCAATTCAGCAATTCAATACGTGATCAAATTATTATGGAATTTCTTAGTTTTCTGAGGAAATCGGGTATGGACATCTGCTATCCAGTAAAGGAACAGAAAAGGATACCTATTTGTAACGGGTGTTACTAATCTCTGGCTAGAGGTATTTAATAAAGTCTATTTGGCATGTAATTCTCAAGAAGTCACATGCATCGTGTTTTCCTAGGCCTCTGTGGTGCTGGGTGATGCGCGGTTGGTGCATCACTCAACATGAGAAAGCAGATGCAAAAGCACGATTCCAGGCACCATTCCACTTGCTGTGAAGCAAAGGGAGCTCTTCTTTGGTGGACTGGAAAAAAAACTTGGGCTACATCTTCAGTGTCAGTTTGAATCTCGTCTTTGTTTTCTGCCATTTTGATGTTTGAATTTTGTAGCATGCTGTGTGATTTATTGGGCTTGTAAAATGTACATACTCCAACTTAAAAATCTACATGTTCCCGTCTGTACCCTGAGGATATCTCAAAAGGGGGGATTCAGAAACTGGGGAAGAAAGGTTTCATGAATCCTGCAAACTTTTTCCTTTGAGTGCTTTTTTATATACTTGAGTGGTGCTTACGAATTACTTACACCATCCGTTATAATTTAATGCATTACACAATAAAGAGTATCTGCTGTTCTTTGTGTATTTCAATACCAATGCTTTCCTTATCTGTTTTCCCCAGCTTGCCACTCCGTGCAGCAGAGGTTCTGTCATGTGATATTACTCCACGCAGAGGGAAGTCGGAGCAGCCCTGCACGCTGCTTTACACCACTGGTAAGCAGTCAGAGGATTTGCTTTGGTCACAAATGTAGTTTCACATTGCGCATCTCTCCTCTCTCTCACATCGAACATAGCATTTCAACAACTGCAAATTCAGTGGTTGTCAGCTGAACCAGGATTTGAGTTAATAGCTTGTGTCTTTCTTTGGAATAGTGTTTTCAGCCCTAATATTAGTTTGTAGGTGTTCCAGGCTGTGCTCACTTGTAGACGTGTGCGTGCAGCTTCTGTTAACACCGATAACTATCATTTCTCATGCTGAGTGAATGGTAGACTTGTACTAGTTGTCCGCTAGATTTTACTGTCTTCCTTCAAGCTCAGTGTAGTATTTTCCACACACTTGAAGATCTTTGCAAAATCAGGAACTGTTGCTTTCTAAATAGTTGTACTTCAGGTTGCTGGATACGTATTGTCAAAACACCCAAACCATTGTATCACACATGAGACCTGCATATATCGGTTTCCTAATTCCTATACCTGTGACTCCAAAACTCTTTACTAAATTTTTCTGAAATGTTTTGCAGCAAGAAAGGAAAATAGGAAGTACCTCAGGATGGACTCTTACGCTGCAGAGTAGAACCATCTCACTTTATTTTAGGAGATATATTTTAATTTGTCCCTTAGGTTTGCCTTCACTGGACAGTTCATTCCATTATTAAATAGTTGGCTAAAATGGCTGTCTCTCTGTATATGGAAAAGGAGTCTAGACACCCAGTTTTTAAATGGCTTAAGTTATGTAAGAAGAATTTATTTTTTACGTCCTTGCAATACTCGTGGGCAATTAACTGTTTTCCTTGTCCCCTACCCTGCTCTGTATTTTTCCAATGCCTTTCATTTTATATACAGTTTTGGACCCCATACCAGGAGCTGTACTTCTCTATGATGGGTGTGATTTGTTTCATAAGGGAATTCTGAATAAAATCACCAGTAATGTACTTACATTCAATTAAATCTGTTTCAACTTTCACAGAATTTAGCCACTCAGTAGGGAAATCCTCTCTGCCACGTTTAAGGAATGGTAATCGATACATGCTCACTGGTAACATGTCTGCAAATTTCAAAACACTGTAAGGAGTTAGGTGATGTAGATGACTCTTTCTTAGTAAATTGCAGCCTGACAGCTCTGCTTAGCTGTAACCAATTCCCATCCTTGTTGTTCAAAGTCAAATTCTGTCAAGCGGTTTAGTTGTTTCTGACTCCGAGTGTCAGAAATCGTCAAGCGCCCCATTCTTGGGAGAGGAGCGATCTGGACACCATCAGAAAGTGAGCAGGACATGTTGTCTCAAGTTACATTGAGAAGAAAACATCACACTCTGGGGGTGAACTGAATGGGTACTCACCTCTTAAAACATAGTGCGCTTGCACAGGCAGGATAACATTACAAAAACAAACAACTTGGCTTATCCACTGAAGGGAAGTTTCAGATTTGTGCATGCTTATCAGGAAGATACGAAAGGCAACCTATGATTCTGTCAAATTGTTCTGTGCAGGAAAACATTGAGCCTTGGCTGCGGGAAGCTCGGAGTCAGGAGCTGCGCGGGTACAGGGGAGTCCCATCACCTCAGCTTCACCCACGTCCCTGCTTCTGCAGCAGGTAAGCAGGCGGCGGCGGGAGAATGGGGAAAGTCTTTCATCTGCGTGCACTCACTGGCCAGCATGCTGAGGGCAGCGTGAGACTAGTAGGCGACTCAGAGAGATGATAGCAGAATCTGTCTGCAGGTCCTTAACCAGGCTGGCCCAGTAATGCTGCATGTAGTCACTTGTTTTGGCCAGCTGAGAGGTAGAAGGTGAAGCTTTCTTGCGCTTTTCCGTTACACATGGAGGTTGAGCTGAACTTGTATTTGGACACTGGATATATTAGAGCTCAAATGTGGGCTTAGGCCAACCTGTGAAATGCTGGATAGACAAAGCCCTGTCTCTGTCATATGGGTAACTTGATTAATGCCTTCTTCTTTCTTAATAAACCGGTCTCCTGCCTCCCAGTGAGCAGGTAAGGATTGAAAATAAAGTTGCCTTTATGGTTGTAACAAACCAGGAACAAAATGACTAGGATGACAAATGTGGGTCAGGATCTGTCAGAGCTCACAAAAGACCCAGAACCAATCAACATGATTTCCTCAGCTGTGAATACTCAAGTCAGACAAATGTATAATGCATCCAACTCTCTCTAACGTGTATGTGCAGCCTCCATGCTGGGACTACACTCCAGGCTTTTGAAGTTTAGCCAGTAGCCACTGTATTTCTGGCTGTTTAGCACTTGCTAAAGAAGAACTGAATAGTATCAGGCTGAATTATAATTTTTGCCCTGGGAAAGAAAGAGAGGAAACAAAAACCTAGCCAGACCAGTAGAAAGCCTTTTGGAATAAGAATTATTTTATACAGGAAAGATGTAAAAAGATCAGATGTGATTTTTGTTCACGAACTGAAGTGGAAGTGACCTGTGTAACAGTACAGTTGGTGAAGGTTTGTTAAGGTAGGAGGGGTGCGTGAGGATGGCTTGAAGGGAGTCAGGGGATGGGAAATGAAGCACATGAAGAAATCAGAAATGGGAAAAATCAGCACAAAAGTTTAAGCTCCCTGTGTGAAGTACAATGCTATTGTAGAATGAATCAGACTTCGTGGATGTCTGAGGTGTTTTATAATACTCCTCTCTTAAATATAAAATCTCTAAGAATACTTATAATTTCTTCTTCTTTTCTCCCTTCACTCCATTCTTCTCTTTCCCTGCAACTGCAGGAGGTGCTTTTGTTTCTGTTCTTTTTTTTTCTTTTTTTTTTTCTTTTTTTTTTTTCCCTGCCCAGTTTTAGACACACTAATTGTGGGTTATGCAGTTGGCTTCACTTGCCATTTCAGGAGGCCGCATCAGCCATCCCGTCAGGTAGCATTGTTTACAAGCAGTTCTGCAACCTTTTCATTCTGCTCCCTTATTTTTGTTACACTTGGTGTAGCGATGCCATAGGACATTTTAAGCATGAATTGGTATTCCTTGCGGTATGTCCTGGGGTCTGTTATGCTTAGCGTATTTGCGTTACCTGTTTAGACACCCACACGCGGTGTGGTTATTTTTGTTTGTGACTGAATACAGGCTGTACAGCGGATGTTGCAGGAATATGTTTAGAACTTGCATTGATCTCTTTAGCTACAAATAATCATTACTGTGGCAAAGCAAACAGCGGATCAAAAATGCAGGAACGTAGCCCAAAGGATGCTGCTCACTTTGCCTTCTGAAATACACGACGCGCAGGTTTGAGGTGTAGAATAGCAACTACTGAAAGGTATTAAACAAGAAAACAACACAGGATATCAAAAAATTAACTACCTGTCTTTGGTTCTTTAAAAAAGGAGAATGAGATAAAGGTACAGGCAGTGATGGGAAGCTGGTTGTCTTGTTCAGTTCCTCAGCACTGACATAGCACTCGGTAAGTCCCCTGTTGTAGTTTTGACTAAACACAGGTTTTTGCTTTGCCATGCTGTTGCTGTGTGACAGTCACACAGTTTGCCTGTGCCACGCCGGAGATGGCTGTGTTTTGCCCTGTCACTGGGGATGCTGTGTCTATAGCTTGAGGAATTTATAGACATGTCCTGTGTTCAGTGGGACAACACGTAAAAACATTTTTCGTCTTGTATAGTTTTATATACTAGCAGAAAGTAAACTTTCTGAGATCTGGTCCAATGTGACTGTCGTTCCCATGGGAAGAGGTGATCCAGTGCCTCCCTCCAAATTCTGTTTCGGCTCTTTTGCCCAGGTGTAAACCTGGGAAGTCAGGGGGACAGTTCTGTGTCTACAGCAGGGATGGAGCTGGCTCCAGCGCTCTTCCTCACCATCTCATCTGCTTCCATCGACCCCGCCTGAGAGTCTGAGTTCAAAAATAGCCCAGTGTGGGCACAGACAGCCCCGTGTCTGTGAGCTGTCAGAGCCGCATGTCACTGCACTGTGCGCAGGACGAGCTTAGGTAGATGCTAGCTCAGGGAGGGCAGCTGCTTCAGCCCCTTCCTTCATGTCTCTCTGCTTTGGTCCTCACTCTGTTTAAAGATTCGTCTCATTTCTTCCATGAGCTCTTCCACAGATAAAGCATTGACAAGTATGATGCCAGTAGCCACTGTGGTACTGGAGGATTGCTTGTATGTCTAAGAGATTCAGATGTAGATTATTGCTAGTTGAAACTTGTCCTTCTACAGAGCCAAGAATGCTTTTAGGTCCTCCTTAGCAATACTTCTGGTCCTCATTAGAAGCTGGTGGTTTGCATATTTAAAATACTTGTTCACAATAACTCCTGTCCAGGAGAAAAACCTGAGAAATACGTAGAGCATAAAGCAGCGTGATAGCCCAGCAGTGTGCAGGGTGCCATGTTGTCTTTGGCTCTGTCAACTCTGTGCAGTTGGCCAAGCACTTTCTGCAGCATGGTGCGCCTGTTAACGATGGCAGAGGTTTATCGGTAGCACTGCTCAGGCTTTGAAAAGTGGGGGAAAATGTGTCAGGAGTTCATGCCATCGCAGCACAATTGTTAGGGGATAATTATTGAATGCACACAAGGGCAGCGTTTTTTTTCCCTGTACATGAACTGTAGTTGATGTTGCGCTATTTTGGTTTTGTTTTCTGCTTAACATTCCTCTGTAAGTGCAGCTCCTCTGAGGCTTGAAATGAGACACACAAAACTGAGCCAAAGTGACTTTGTTTTCTGTGTGTAAGGGGATGGACGCTGAGTGATAATGACATATTTTGCGTGTGAGCAGCAGGTGCGAGACCAAGTGTCTACTGCGGATTAAAGTAAATACGTTTTTTCTATATTTAACTGATATGTGACAAAGAAACAATGTTTAAATGTCACTTTCCATGGTTTTTTGTGTGTCTGTAATTATACATTCTAATGTGCCAAGTAGCTACTCACTGAAGTTCAAATTTACATAGTAAAGTTGTGCATAACAAGACAAACAAGATACAGTCTAGCATTCATCTCCATGCATCTGGGCTGCCTCCACCCAGCAGTTACACTACCAACAAATGAATGTTTTCTGCTTTCTTGAGTTCACATAAATAGCTGTAAATTCCTATAATTAACTATGATAAGTCACTCCCCGCTATTAAAACAAAGACGTGTTTGTTTATCGGTCATACTTGCATCCACCACTCTTAACGTTACGGTGTCGACTGATGTTTTTTCACTGTGTTAAACAAGGCAGAAATATTCCTGTTGGGCAATGCCGGAGTCCCAGGAGCGGCCTCAAACGCAGAGCACCAGGCTGTCGCCCGCTGAACGCTCCACTTCTCTGCCGGCGGCCGTTCCTTCCCCTCGCCCTGTACGTCACCCCCTCCACAAGACCGTGGTGTGTAGGTGGGCAGTTACAGCACCGGGGAGCAAAGCACGGCCCGGAAGGGGAGAAGTAAATAAACGGAGATATTAAGATGAGTTAGTTCTTGTAGATCCTAGAGATAAAACACTTCTTATGAACAACAACTCATTTTCCATGTGTCAGGCCTAAATTTAGTCAGAGGCAATTTGTGGCAAAGCTGGTCCAAAGTTTTCTATGTTTTTTTTTTTTTTTTAATGACATTAACTTATATTGGTAGTGATATAAATATATATATATACTTTTTTCCTGCTGAAATCTGCATATTTTCCTTTTGTTGTGGAGGCTAGGGGCACCAAATTTTGCCCCCAAGCCTCCTTTTTCTTCTCCAATATATTTTTTTTTTTTAAGCCTACTCTCAGTGCTTAGTGGAAATATCTTTCACTTATTTCTTGTGCCCATTGTCTTCTGCAGGCTGAGGCTGTGCTCAGGTTGTGCCTGCTGTGGCAGGACATGTCTTCCACAGCTCGTAGCGTCTCAGAAGTAGTACATCCTAAGAGATACAGACCATAGAATAAAATTAGGCATCCAAATTACAACTCCCATGAAATACTGGAAAGGGAGGGGGAAGGGAGAGGAACTGTAACAGTGACAGTTTTGTTTTGCCTAAATTTTCCATGGAGAAGTCTTTCAGAAGTCATGTCAAAGGGGAAGGCTGGTTATGTATCTTTCCCTGCATGGGTACAAGATCTTCTGTGACATACAGATTGCTGGGGAGGGGGCGTGCACTAGTGCCAGGATGCTGGTAGCAAGCAGTGGGGTTTGTTCTGTGCTTTGCCATCTCTATACCATCTTCTTCCCAGCGTATGTTCCTGTTAGTCATGTTAGGAGTTTAGTCAAAGATTCTCCCTTTAGAGAAAATAGTGGGGATGGAGAACTTTGTATGTCGGTCTGGAAGAGGTTGATCGCTGACGATCCTGCATAACGGGGATGCTCAGAAAAATGCATTATGAAATGCAGGGCTGCTGGTGACTGCCCGTTTGTTGGTCATCGAAGAAGTATGAAGCGATTTTCTTTCAAGGTGGTTTCTTTGGATAGCAGAAATAAAAGTCTTTCCCTTCCGATTTCAAAAGCAGACTGTACGTAGCTGCTTCGTTCCTTATGGATTTTGTTAGACATAATTACCATGCATGAACAGCACAGTGCATGGATTATACAGCAAATTCTGTTTTAGCCATGCAAACTCCCAGTGACACTGCGGGCTCTAACAGCTGTGAAGATGTGATTACAGTCTTTCATGTTAATATTGGGTGCCTTAAAGACCGCTGAAGCTGCTCCCAGGTCAGCAGAACTAGAACAGACTAGCTAAGACTTCGCTAAAACAGAGATGGAGTAGAGGATTTTCTGTGAAAAACAGAGAAAATTAAAAACAAAGCTTATTATAGTGCTGCAAGAGTTAATTCTTAAATTTCTACCCCAGAACAAGGCTCAAGTCACACCTAGGTTGCCAGACTTGGCCTCTTATGCTAAGCGATTAGTACTGTACCACGTGGGTATTTACAGAGGAAAACTAATTCTGGCCTCGTTGCGTTAGGTGCTGTGTTACAATATGTGGCAGGAGATGTGATATGCAGTAGTGTGTCGAATAAAGACAAAAGGTAGAAGACAAAGCCATCATTCCTCTTGGTACACAGAGAAACTGAGGCACGGGGAGATGCAGTGCCTTGCCCCAGGCTGCTCCAAAAGGCTCCGTGTGCCCGGGAGAGCTGCTGGGGCTGCCGGAGGGGCAGCTGGCACCTAGAGCCTGGGTGAGCTTCCTCGTCCTGCAGCGGGCATGGGCAGCCCGAGGAGCTGAGCCTGGAGCTGGATATGTTGCTTTTAAATAGAGCGAATCTGCCTGAAATACATGGAGCCTCCTCTCCAAGAGGCGTATCGGTGGATCCATGAAATTTTGCAGCTGTAAGTTCTGCCTTTGGATAAAAACAGTCCAAGGGCTTGTTTCTAATTGCTGCCTTTTATTTTAAGTCCTGGTTTTCATATTCTTTCCAGGAGGAAGAATAGAAGCGTGAAAGTTTGGGAACATGACCGTTTTTTCTCCTCCTAGCTCTAGGCTTGCCCTGGGACCAACCTATTTTACACCAACTCAGTACAGCTGTGAAAGGAAAAACTAAGAAAAAGACAACAAACAAGAGAGCATAGCAAAAACCCGCTTAAAATATTACAGCTCAAAATACCACAGTCTCATTTCTCTGTAATCCTCTTCCATTTAATGGAACCCCTTGTGTCCAATTCACCTTATATTTTTATTAATCTTTGTGATTTTCCCTAATGATCCTGTTATAAAGACATCACAGCACATGGCACAAGGACAATGCACATAAAAAGTTAAGAACGCATTTAACTACCAGCCATTGATTAGGGTTCTTGATGAGTTTAAATACTACCTGGGAAAGGCTTTCTATCAAATTCAATTGGCTGCAAATGCATTAAGCCTAATGAAATTCAAGATTTGGGTATATATGAATATTTTTTCCTTAGAGGAGGTGCCCTTGCCATGAGAATGTGCACTTGCTATTCAGGCTCCTGCCTCAGGGGGAAGGGGTGGCAAAAGGCGATATGTGTGACCTCCCCATGGGCTGACCCGGGTCCCGTTCCACTTAGTTTGCTATAAATCAGGAGAAATAGCAGCAGCAGCAGTGAAATTGCACTGGGCTTGGTAGTTCTTGTGATCTGGGGAAGGAGAGGAGATGAAAGATGCTGGCAGTTTGTAAGATCCTGGGTAATGTCAGTCTGTGAGATCCAGCAGTGGATTTTGCGGAAGGAGCAGAGAGCAGCACCGCTGGGTTGGTGCTGGGCCCTGGTGCTGGGGCTGCAGTGCCGTGGTCCTGCCAGGTGACAGCAGAACTGCATCCATGTCCTAGGGGTGCCGAGCGGTAGCAAAGCAGGACAACACCGAGGTGAGCTTCCGTGAGAAACTTAGTCATGCTCGCTCCGGAGAGGGAGAAGAGGCACAGGGAATGTTAGTGGTTATCTCCAGGCTGCAGAATTCAGTGGCAGAATGAGGAGCTGGGGCCAAGTCACAGCGCGAGGCTCCACCAGACCTTCCAGAAGCTCAGGTGGGACGTGTGTAGTGTGTCCCATGCTCCATGAAATCACACAGGAGCCCTGTTTGATAACCAAGAAGGATTTTCTCCTTCCCGTGCCCATCGTACTGTGACAATCAGCTAAGCTACGTCACGCTGACTAGGAGTCCATATGAAAAGTTACTGCAGAGTAGCAGCATGCTGTAAATCCCTGTCTTGTTCTGCCGTGAGGTACCTAGTTTATGCAGCCAACCCCTCTGCTCGCAGTTCAACCACAAGAGCATCGTTTCTCAGTGTTGTTTTGCTCTTTCATGGGATTCCTCAGACAAACACAAGGCTGTTCTTTCAAACTGAAATATGATATTTTATTTTTCCAAAGATGCAGTTCACCTTCTGGAAAGCCTATCTGCTCCTGTGCAAGAATTTCACAGGAACTCTAAAGGTTGCAGTAAAAATCAGTAGTTTTTCCATGGTTCTAGGCAGTGCATGCACCCACCGTCACCTTTTCCTGGGCTGTAGTGCAGTCTTCAGCTTCCAAACGTGTTCTTTGCTGCTCTCCAGACTTATTTAATTTAGAGTAGTTTGTATATTGGTTACTACACGTATTTTGTTTGGCACATTTTTTTCCAAAACCTTTCCATAAAACTAAAAATATAACACATGGAACAAACCACTCCATTACCCAGAGAGAAAAACGTATTACTGAAACACAGGAAAGTATGTTGCAAGGTATTCATTTTAACTTCAGCTTCTGTCATAAAATTCTGAAAAACAAAAAAATCTGGAACATGCAATTAAAATAATTGTAGGTGTGTGAATGCCTGCCTCCGAGCAAGGAATTTAATAATACATTAAAACCTTTATTTTTGATTCTAGCAAAATATACAATTATCCATACAAGCTGCCATTGCATCACGTCTTGAGTTCATGGAGGAAACTTCACCTACTGCTATTTCTACAGCGTGGCGTGATATTATTACAGTTCTTACTTAATTTCACAGAGCAATGTGCTCTCCAGTACGCCGAACTGAAAATGACACACACTTTCTTAGGAAGATTGTATTTGCTATTGATTTATCCTGCCCTAGAGAGTTCTGGTTAACATTCCAGTGATAATTGACCCTGCCTTACTTAACTCTTTCAGAAATGTGTTCTCTCTCCCAGCAGTGCCTTGATGCTCAGACACTGAAACAACAGTTCAAGCAGTGCATCTGTAATTGCAGGAGCGTGAGTCATGCCACGTTGCTAATTTCAAAGCTTTATAAGAAAAACAGCAGTCTTGGGATAATATGTGATTAATTAGCTCATTAAAGTAACAGAGTTTTCAAACCTAGAGGAGGGAGGAAGTGTTGTCTAGCTTCTTAAGTATAACCTTTGTTATATTGCAAGCTTACAATCAGTGCCACTTTAGCAGGCATCTTCAGTAGTTATTGCTGCCTAGCCTGGAAGAGGCCTAACTTCATCATATTCCATCAGGTGCAGTGGAGATGAAGAGCCTTGTGCTGTTCTGGAGGGAAGGCTCTGCTGCTGCTTCACCAAGATCCCCGTTATGCCCCCATGTTTTTTCAGGCTGATACAGTCCGGGTAGTGGAAGATAGTGCCTCTGCCTACAAACTGTGCTTTGCCAGGGTGACTCGGATATTTTAAGATATACTTTGAAATGCTTCCATTCAGCGTGTCTGGTCTTTATCGAGCTATCACTAGTAATGCACAATTACCGCAGAGCTGGGCCACGTGCATCCCTGCTGTTACTTAAAATACATTAGGAAGATGAAATAGAAAATACAGCCTTTACTTGTGATGTTAAAAATGTTACTGTCCAACGGTTTTGGGGAGCATTAGTTCTTGGCACTGTTCTTTCTCTTATCTTTTGTTTTTCAAGAACTGCTTGGGGAATAGCCATTTCTGACACCCGAGTGTCTCAGAGATGTCACAAACAAGGTTGCACCCTCAGGCCTTCGGCTGTGAGCTTTGGCACTGCCGGGGGTTGTGTGCAGGGCTCAGCGCTGGCCTGAGTCCACTTCTGTAGGCTTGGTCTGGAGAGGAGGAACACATGCAGGCTTTGATCTGTAAG
Source organism: Nettapus auritus (assembly GCA_011076525.1). Lineage (NCBI taxonomy): Eukaryota > Metazoa > Chordata > Aves > Anseriformes > Anatidae > Nettapus > Nettapus auritus. Next base: position 14,781,380 of record CM021775.1, read on the forward strand.
CACGTGTGAATACAGTTGGTTGCACAGATTGTCTCACAAGCTTCGTCTTCAGTCGTGTGCGTAGGGCTTGGTACCTCAGAAAGCCCTTCCATGGGCTCAGCACCCAGGAGTGCGGCAGGAGGCCAGCGCGGGTACCTGTGCAAAGCGGGCAGACAGCGTACCAGTAGGTGGCATCCAAGGATGCCCGGCCCTGGGTGGGGCTGCGCCCAGCCGGGCCTGGAGATGGATGGAGCTCTCTGGGGCTGCGGCTGCTGTCCGTGGCCAAAGCTGCCCTCCCCTCCTCCCCTAACAACACCTTGGCATCTCCTGCTTCTCTCTTGTAACACCTTCCACATCAGTCTTGATTCCCAGCAGAAGGATTAGAAGTATGACTTCTTTTGTATGTAATGTATTTATTTATAGGTCCAAAGTTTGCCACAGACATAGGATCATACCTTTATCATATCATATCATAGAATGGCTCAAGTTGGAAGGGACCTTAAAGTCCCCGGGTTCCAACCCCCCTGCCGTGGGTAGGGATGCCACCCACTAGATCAGGTTGCCCAGGGCTTCACCCGCTCTGGCCCTGAACACCCCCAGGGATGGGGCACCCACAGCTTCTCTGGGCAGCCTGTGCAGGGCCTCAGCACCCTCTGAGTGAAAAGAGGTCTGAGTCTTCCTTGGAGACTGGGGAGCGTTTGGTTCTGCTTGAGTGAAATCTAAAAATTGCACAGCCTAGCCATGATACTCTCTGCTCAGTGCAGTTGACACCCAAAACTGCAATGTATTGCTGTGCCAGAGAGGCAGAGGAGGTGGATGACACCTGAAAGGCACTCGGGATTATCCCGTGGCTCCACCATCGCCCCGAGGAGCGTGATTTCAGTTCCGGTGGTGATGCCCTAGTTCATCACACAGCGCTTACTTGGCTAATCCACCAAGTGGCAGTCATAAATACGGATAATTAACACTGACAGTTAGTACTTATGATGTGAAAAATTATTCCTGCTGCCTCCCTCTTGAAGCTATCCCATAATTATCATTACCCTTATTTTACGTAATCGCAGTGTTTGCCACTCATTCACCCTCCTCACCAGCAGCGAGCTGCAGCAGTGGTAATGCCCGCTGGGTTGCGTACGTGCCCAGATCAGCCAGCTGTCAGCACGCCAAGCAGGAGAGGTGTGTGGCAGGACTGAGATACTGTTATTTAAAACACCAAACTGTGATCTCAGAGGTGGGACGGAGAAAAGGCAGAGCCTCCATTCAGGCTTGCTGCTGTCCTGCGGTTGCGGCAACAGAACTCGTTCCTGGGCCAAGGAACTGCTGCCAGGTGTCTCTACCCTGTCCTGCCGTTCCTTGCCCTTCGTTCCCACCCCATTTCATGGTGCGTTGAACCCAAACGATGCCCCCTCAGAAATCATCCTTGTTTGCGTGGGGTGAGCATCGGGGAGGGAGCAGGAGCGACTGACACCAGCTTTGCCACCAGAGCTGATGCGTCACGCAGCTACGCCCAAGGTTTCTGCCTCTCGTCTCTTCTCCTTGCCTTCAAGTTCAGTGAGATGTGGGTCAGGTAGTGGGGAAGGGTTAACTTGGGGAAGCAGCACCGCTCCCAGGAGCGGACCGGAGGTGGCAGAATGGCTCCTCTGTGGCTCCTTCAGGTAGTGGCGAGATGGGCTTCTTAAATGCAGATTATGTCATGTGTTTGGGGACTATTTAAAATAAATGTTATTGACAGCCATTACATTTTACAGTATTAATAAGTATTTGGGGAATTTTTTTAAAGGTGAAGTATCGACAGGCAAGACTGTAACAGCTACTTCTGGGCCATTACAATTTATCTTCTAAATCAGCCTGGGTTTATGGTTCACTGACATGTTTCACCCTATTACCTGCTAAAGGGTGGTTAATGACAATGTGTTTGCTGCACGATGCTGCAGCGTGCAACACAGCACATCTACCATTCAAAGGCCTCGTGGAGAAGTGCTCCTCTGAGGAAAGCTGTTCGCAGCAGATCTTTGCAGGGCTATACAGTAAAATAAAAGCAAGCACTGAATTCAGCCTCTCAGAGCGATGTCTGAACTTGCAGATGGATCCAGTTCTGGTAAACCTTGGGTGAAGTACAAACCCTGGCACCACCGACTTCATATAATGAGCAGGGGACAAGAGCCACAGCTGATATAAGTGCCCTGGTTCCGCTGACTGTAATGGAGGAGCACAAGTTGGTACTCGCTGTTTCTGGGCAGTGTGGAGCTTTCTCCTCTAAGATACCACTTTCAATTCAGCCCTAGATTAGTCATGAATTGAGGTCATTATAGGGTTATTTGAGCGTGTGGGTAAAACCAGCAAGTTACGAATAGCTGAAGACACAAATAGTATTCACCTCTACAGTGGTCCTTGACACGCAGCCTTGTTGGAAATGTTTTCAGAAGAGAAAATAAGGACACAGCGCTGTCCATAAATAGCCCAGGTCTGTAAATAATCTAAGCTTGGTGTCTTGGTCCGCTGGTCATATCCCGTCACCCGTACTAATCTGAGGTTTTGCTCCTCTTGCAGTTTTTGTCATTGAAATAAGAAGCAATTAATATCCACCTGAATTCATCTGTCTCCTGCCAAAAGGTAGCTTCTTCTTGTGTATTTAGAAAATGGTCTAGAGTTCTGATTTCCTGTCCATCTGTTCTCTCCCCCCATGCCAAACCACTCCAGAATCAAAACAGATGTGGATTCACTCGTCCATAGTCAAAGCTCACCTTTCCAAAGTGAATCTGATAGACCTTCACACGTGTAATGACCCAGATTTACATGGGGATTTACAGTGTGGGGCTTTTCCACGAAAACAACATTTCACTCCCGAGGCAGTGATGACACACGCGTGCATCACCACTTCTTTTAACTTCTGCTCGACTCCACCAACTCTTCGCTGGAAGTAGCCGGCAGAGAAGCTGAGCTATGTCTACGCCCATCTCTACTTCTTTCAGCACGGAGCTCGTTGCATGGCTGTCTTTAAAATGCTGAATATCTCCCATTAATCCTGATCTTGCCCTCCATTTCAGTAACGTGACTGAGTTGTTCAGTAATAAAGGCTGCTCCATTTCCACCGAAAGCCAGCCTGCTGCTGGGCTGCGGGCTGCTCTGGGTAATGAGGCTGTCTTCTGCTCTTTGTTTTGTTTGCACTAGATTTTCCAAACCCCCAGCGAGTGCCGTTCAGTCCCTGGGTTAACATTTACACTGCAATCAGCATCCTGCGCCCTGTTCTATTTTCTGCAGACATGTAAATCGAACCCTTCTGTAAACTTCGTTTAATGATAGTGCCATATTATGGGTTGTCTAAAGCAGTGTCTAGGGATCCTGTTTCCTTTTAACTTCACCGTTTGGCTAAGGTATAATCTACAGAACGTCAACACAACACATCTCTCTATTGAGTGTAGAGGTGAGATACAAAGCTTTCAAAGCAGGCAGATTCTTTTGCTGTTTCTTGGTTTCCTCAAGCACTTTGTACATGAAAGATTGTTTCCTTATCTCTTGGAAAAGCTTTTGGATGAAATTAACCCCGGTGTAGAGGGTCAGCCTAACGGCCTCTGCACTACTTAAGTCCTACTTAGAGCCTATTCTGAGAGCTTAAATTGGATTTGTGTGGTGCACAAGGTGCATATCCCTCTGTGAATAGGTTAAAAATGAAAGATATAATTTATACTTACTAATGATTTCAATTCCTGAATGGTTCTATTTTATATGGCTGTATTTGGGGGAATTCTTAAGTAGCAGTCAGTATCTGCACGTGGCCTTCTGAAGCTCTTCAGCAAACATGGAGAAACTGGGCCTGCCTGTATGTGCTGCTGCTGGCCTGCGACACGGCCACGCATGCGTTATTGCAGGGGCTATTAAGCAGCACAGGTACCAGCAGGAGTAGGGCTTGTCACCAAAGGCCCAGATCCCACGTAGCTGGTCCAGGGCAGCACAAGCTGGAAGCCCAGCTGTAGCCCCTCACCGAGCTACCTTAAGGGTGATGCACACCCTGGGGCAGGCAGTAGTCAGAAACCTCAATTTACAGCAAAATTCAGGGAAGCAACTGCAGCTGCTCTCTGACCACTTTTGAAAGAGAAATGTGACGGGTTTTCATATTGTGTTCCTCCTTTCAGCCCATGCACAGCAATGCACAGCTATTTCCAATTAAAAGGAATCTAGTGGAAGTTGCTGATGAAACTCTCTCAGTCTGCAGTAAGCATGTTTGATACTGAAGGAATAGTCCCAAATGCATGTTTTTGTTTTCTTTTTTGAGCATTCTGAGTAGCGTTCTTTGTTGTTTGATACAGGGCAAAACAAATCCCAAATGCCACCCTACTGTGAGTCTGTGCACATAGCTGGTAGGTACGGGTATAAATGAGAGAACGGGGGCCCAGATCAATGCTGAAGGAGCCTGATGATGCATTTCTCCATCCTGGTTCTCTCCAGCCGGCTTTGTGGTCAGCTGCGGCAGATAGCCTGACAGCTGCCCGTGCTGTACCTTTGTTTCAGCTAAGAATACGGTCCTGCTGTTTCCAATTAGGTCAGCCTGGCACTCGTCAAGTCCTAAATTCAGGTTGTCATTTTAGACGTTTATAAATGGAAACAAAGCCATATTTCTCCATCATGCCTCTAAATAAGTTCAAAAACAATGCTAAGTCCATTTTAAGCATCGGGTCCACCCAGCAATCTTATTTCCCTTTTTGGTCAATCGATCTTTCTGTTATAATGCGTAGCCTCAGAAGTTTCAATGATACAGAATCGCCTTCTTCTCCCACCTTGGGATCTGTGAAGCTAATCTTGCTTGACCGTCTAGTTCAGGAAGTTCATTTGAATGTATTCTTATAGTAGAGGTTGGATAAGGGCCAGTTGCTTTGAAGGCGGTGTGAGTTATTTCTTATTATATCTGAGGTTTCGTTCAAATGTGAGCTATGGAACTAGGAGCCTCGTCTTTGAGGGGCTGCGTGCTGCCGTGTCCTTCTCAAGTCTTCTCTGTCTCCGTGTGGTGAGGAATTTGTAAGACCATGTCCAAGTACTACTACATGGTCCTGGCACACCCTTTTCTGAGAATTCAGGGTCTTAGACTGAGTACCTGGAATACCCCTAATGGGTTAGAGAGAAGGGCAGTTAGTACATTTAGGGGGTTACTCAGCTCCTTGAAGGATCAGGTCCCTGGAGTGTGCTTCTGATTTTATCTACAGCCTTTGGACTTCTGTGCATTCAGGGTAACCCTACACAAAAGCTCAGCTTGTATGAGCAAGCAGGAAGGGTTTCCAGAAGCAGCATCTGACACTGGTGAAATACAGAGCGTGTTTAGTGAATGTCAGTTTCTTTGTGTAATTCAGGTACTTGGGTGTTATTTCTGTCTCATCCCCTGGGCTTATGAATGACACATGAGGGGTCTCTTTCCAGTAAATCACAGCAGCGGTTGCAGTACGTACAAGCTTGCTCAGATACCAGTGGGAACCAAGCCATGGGGGAGTGGAGCTCCACATTGACTAATTTGCTGGGAGTGAGCCCCACCCTCGGCTGGAATCCCTGTTAATGTAATAATCATCCAGAACTGGGAGTGTTAATGGCAAAAAAAAACCCTGGGAGAACAAGCGCTACAGGAGGAGGTGAAAGATGTGGGCAGATTAAAAAATAGAGCACCAAATTCTTGGCTAGAGTAAATAAATACAACTCTTTTGAAGCTACTGGCGAGACACCAGGTAACCTGACCCAAAATTTGTACAGGTGGGTGAGCCCTTGCAGGACAAAGCTCCATATGTTTGTCATTACTTTAAGATATCCCAGTGCTGCTCAAGCCCTATGCTTCCGCAACCTTCCGCTTCCACTGTTGTGCAGAAAACAGAGCAACAAGCAAAGGCTTCCCTGAGACAGTCGTGTCGCAGTACAGCAGCTTCAGACCAGGCAGGTCCCAGCTCCTTTTGCAAGGTTTTCTGAGCTGCTGCTGATCACTGGCACGCAGCCCCACGGCCGGCACAGCTGAGGGTCAGAGGAGCCGTGGTGCAGGCAGCAGGGCCGCAGGACTCTGCACCCTGCCCCGTGCAGCTGCGGTGCCTGGAAGTTGGCCTGACATGCAGAGAAATGCCTTTCAGGCTGTCCATCCACCTTGCAGCGTTTCTCAAAGCTAGTAAAAAGACAGTCCTTCAGTAATAAGAAGGAAAAATAAATAAACCACAAATCAATGTAATATTTGACTTGGCTCCGGGAGCCGTTTTTCTGAAAACGTTTAAGGCTATTTTGAGTAACGTGGTGTTTAGTTTTCTGCTAATGTAACAGCTGAAGAAAAATGCATTTTGCTCTGGACTTGCTTATTAGTCAATGGAAACTGTAACCACAAACAGTACAACTCCATTTAACCACTGTATTAAATATTAAACCTGAAACTGTCATTACCAATTATTTTCAATAGGACGTAATGGTTTGAGGGTTAAGTAATATGGACCAGGAGCCAATGGATCAGTCTAATCAAATGAAAGTATTACTAATGGGACAGTGCTGTATGGGGAGGTGCAATGATGCTGAACCTTTGGTTTCTAACACCGCGACAGTTTAATGTCAAGCATTTTCCCGGGTTTTGTTCCTTCATGGCTAACTTCCCCTAATGCTGTTGTTGAGGAAGGTGATTCAAGGAGACAGAGAGACCAAAAGCCTGGAAAGTGTCAGGGTTAGTATGTATATCTTCTGACATGAGGGATGTCCAGCGTATCATCATATCCACTCTGCAAAATGCTTGTTGAGCAAGATCAGAATTTCTCTACTTGAAGCGGCATAATCAGATAGAAAGAAACCGTGTGCTGCCCACGCTTAGGAGGAAAAAGGCCGAGTGCCCTGTTCAAAGGTTGTGGATAAAAGATGCCCTTAGTAGCTACGGGCACTCCTGTAGGTCAAATGTATTTAATAAAATGATGTTCACATTAGAAAAATCCAGTGGTGACACAGACGCAGTAGGCTGCATCTTTACTTCTGGCCAGGCTATCAGTTTGCTGGGGGCAGGTTTTCAAGTGCTCTCTATCTACAAGTGTAAGCAGAGGCATTTAGTGTCCAGCTCTGTCCGAGGCAGCAGGAGGCCACGTGGAGACCCGAGTTCTGCTGCAAACCCCACAGCTCTGGACCTGCTCCCGTACTCGGCAAAGCCCTTTGGCACATGCTGAGGTTCAGTTCCAGCAGAAATTAGTTTCAGTATCGGTTCTGGCCTTGAGACAGCCAGCAGCGTGGCTTCTTCCGTTGCCTGATGGGTCTTGGACACTCAGGCTCCTTGGTCAGCCACTGAGAGCTGCCACGCAGCAGGCGGGGGGGGTCCTGCCAAGCTGGCCCAGCCAGAGCCTGCTGGGGCCTTGTCCAGAGCTCAGGGCACGCTGAAAGCACCTCTGAAATACGTTTAATTCAAATCTGTGCCTTCTAGTGAAACCAGGTTTTGTCAGGAAGATTCCTGACCAGGGCTAGCCTTATTGTTCTCATGGTTCAGCTGAGGTCAGTAATGCATGTAATCAGTACCAGGGTGTGGATGCATCTGGCAAGTAATGGCAATACCCCAGCCTGTGAAGATTTTGCTCTGAATGACAGTGCTATAATTAAGTCTCCAAATTCAGGACTCTGAGCCAGAATTGAAGTTCGGGAACTTCATAGAGGTAGGGGCCAGCTGTGAAGCTCATCTAGGGATGTGGATTGCAATTTCCCAAAGCCCCGGGGCACTTTGGTTCTGGGGGAAGATGCTCAGGATCTGTATAAAGAGATTGAGCAAAGATAGCAAGTTCTCTCACACAGCCCTAGACTGAGTAAACAGGTTTGCAATAATCAGCTGTTGACAGATGGCAGCAAAACACCTGTGAGTGACTAAACTTTTCAGCCACTTAGTCAGAGCTCCAGGAAAACTTAGTGCTGATTCTCAGAAATGAGAAGCAGATCTTCTAACATGCTCTCTATCTCTTGCTACTTTCTTCTTTAGCCACAATAAAATGCCTATGGATGAAGCTAATGTAGGTTCATCGAATTAATTTGGCACCGATTTAAGCCTACATTTAAAATATGTCAGACGTAACACTAATCTAGGTGCAACCGCACTGTAATTAGTGTTTGGCTTGCTGCACTTTGCTAAATGCACCTGACTCAGCTATTTCACAGTTAGATATCGTTCTGCTTTGAAGCTCTATTTACCATCTGCAGCTGAAATATTTGCTTAAAAATACCCCATAGACAATAAGGCACTAGTCCCATTGTGCTGCTTGCGCTTTGTTGATATAACGACCCAGATGCGTACCCTAAAGACTACCATTTGCTTGCAAGTGTTAGAGCCTTGTGTGTTGTGGGATATGTCTTGAATTTCTGAAGAGACGGTTTCACAGGACAACAAAGAGGAGGTTGTAATTGGACTTTTTGATAACCTGCAGGCTCCTACCGCAGCGCCATTTTAAGGTTGGTGCTGTGGGAGGGTTTTGCTCAGTCCCACGAGAACAAGGGGAGCGTAGGGTGGGCAGAATAACCGTGATACGCCTCATTAGGGGGATCTGCATCAAAGCCTGGCTGACTCCAGACGAGGCCCTCCGGGCTGGTGCCGGGTGTCTTGTTGAGGTGCCAAGTTCATGGGCACCACCGTGCTTTTGGTGGTGTGCACAAACCCAGCATGGGGACATCGTGTGGCCTCAGCCCGGGTCTCATCCACAGCCTGCCAGAAACCAGCACTGATGTCAGCCTTCTAGAGCTCATCTCCAGTCTTGCATTATTTGCGTAAAGTTCCAGTTTATGGTGAGGAAGGTATCTCAATTTTCACGTTAAAAAAAAAGAGATTTTATTTCTTATGATTATAGAGAAGAGCCTGAAAACGTGAACTTTAAAGGTTCAAACCCCAGAAGGCATTTAGGTGTGATTTATGTGTGTGACTCCTGCTTTATGGTTTTTCAGTGCTGAGGGTTAGCAACACAGCCAGCTTTGTTTTATGAGGTAAAGCGGAGCTGGAACACTTCAGATAATGGAAAGTCCCTGGTAATACCGATACAGCTGGTTCCTGCACTGCTCCCTGCTGCAGCTGTTTGCAGAAGGGCCCTTATCTCGGATGCAGCACCTCGTGCATGCCCCGGTCTGGCTGGGAGCTGGAGCTGGAGAGTGTTTGCGCAGCGTCTGTGCACACACGCCCCTTGCAAACAGGGATAGCAGCACCACAGGTATTGCACGGAAGGCGCGGGGTCAGCAGAGGCGAGCGCAGGCTCTGGACGGCCCCCCGGCTCCGTCTGGGGCCGCCTCGGGGTTTTGCACGCAGGCAGCTCAGGGTGCCTGTACTTGTAGCAGCCCATGTCTGCAAACCAGGTCATCCGGCCCTGGATAACATGCTGATCACATGGTGATGACTGTACGGAGAAAAACAAAATCACACTTTTACTACAGAGGTCAGATATTCTGACTAGGCATCATTTATCCCCTAATCTGAGGATCTGGGCTACAGGCTTGGAAAGCGCTTTACTCACTGGCAGAGCCCTCTGCAGATGTGTCTGCTCATCTGCTGGAGAAAATGTGACCCTTGCCCATAGATCCCTAGATTGACTGGGCTTGAATTTCATTCACTGGGTACACGGAAACATGACAGACACATGGTTTCCAGGGCCAAATTAATCCACTATCATGCAATTTTGTTACATTGCATGTGCTTTACACATTTGGAGGTAAAGTGTAGGTCTGTATATCAGCTTTCCCTTTATGTTCTCAAGAGCTTGAAGGGCTTTTGTCTTTCGTCTTATTTCCACTTCAGTCATGTAAATTTCAGGCTCTCAGAAATCATGAGATTTGCTTGAAACTATGGCAGTGTGTTTGGACAGTAGAGGAATTTCTGCTGTTTAACTTTTTGGCCATTAGGTTGGACTTGTTTCATATCTTAGGTCTTTGTTCTGCCATGACAGAGCTACAAGAAGGATCTCTCTTCTTGCTGCTCTCAGTCTTGTTTTTCCTTTGAAGGCCTTTATCCTTCTTCCCCCCTGAAAAAACTAAAGTGCACGTGAACTAGAAAAGCGTGCTCTTACCCCGTGGCTGGCTCCTGTAGACACAAGGAGCTTGTGCCTCTCTCGCGGAACAGCGTAACCATCGTACGGCCAGAGCCTGAGAGTGCTCTCGGCTCCCTGCTCACATATTCCTATTGCGTGACAATTTTTCAAGCTGTGATTTTGTCCTGCCACCATACACATACTGTGTACTGTTAGCAGCAGGACACAGGTACTGTGTGGTGCACCTGAAACCAGTTCCGACTAGTCCACCTTTTCTACCTTGGGTGCTTGACTTCATTCATGCTCTGTGCTCCGGCATACAAAGCTGCTTCGGGGAAAGGAGCAGCTTCAGCTGAGAGAAACCTTGCCCTATGGCATTATAAGATGTAAGCTAACAGATGCAATCAAATGCTTTGTTCTTGCAAATGAGAGTGGGATTCCACTGTTTAAAATAAGCTTAATTAAGAGGATATTCACATGTACCAAGGGTTTGATTTTTAATGTAGAAGAATTAAGCCAAATTATAACATTATTTTGCAGTTATAGCAATGACAGCAAAAGGTATAAAACTCAAGAGAATTATATCTTTAATATCTGTCTTCTTGTGGTTAGAAAGATCAATTTATTTGAATTGGTGCATTTACTTTATTTGAAACTTTAAATTTGTCACCTTTCCAGGAAATTCCAAAGTAGCATTTTACTGGTCTTTCTCTTTCCAGCCACCAGGGAGACCATCCCTTACTAGTTCAATAAAATGAGAGTTATTTTATTATTATTATTTATTTTAAGGCCGGCCCATAGCTAGGACATCTGTGAAAGGAGCTGCCGTGTTATTAAACTTCCTAATAAAATGTAGCTCCCTCTTCTGCTGACCCAGATAACTGGTGGTTGATATTCAGGAAAAGAATTTGCACATAGGTGTTCAAAACAGCAGCTGACGTCTTTTCTTTTTCTCTTGTTGCCCAGATTTGGGAATATCTGACCAAAACTCCTTGCATGTTTCTGCCCTCAGAATTAAAGCTAGCAGCATTAACTGGGTTAGCATTTCATAAAGAGGTTTGCATTTTCTAGACATACCCGTATTATGTTCCAAAATAAAAATGTGCTCTAATTATGATGCTGCAATAACTGCACAGCATTGTCAAGTTAGCATTTATGTCTAACTACGTCCCACTCTACTACACAGGGAGAGAGAACAGAATCGGTTATTTCCTCAGGCTTCAGTGCAGCGGTCCGAGGGTCATTCAAAGGTGTGATACATCTTGCAATATGGCTTTGGGGATGTTCCTTCTCTTTAAATTGCTCAAGCTTATCTGAGTAATTAGTGAGTTCAGAGTAAGCAATCAAAAGCCACTCTGCTACAAAGTCCCAAAGCTTCCCTTATTATATTAGATTTTAAATTACTCAAGACACCAGGAGAAAACAACAAAAACACAAAAGCAAAACTAATTACCAGCAATAAACAGTCTTGGCTGTGAACTTCAGATTTCAGGTAAATTTGCATGTTTTCTTGGAATGCTGCTGATTTACACCAGTTCAGAATCTGTCCTTATTATAAATCTCTTTATAAAATGAGCATAGTAGAGCCTCTAAAGAAATCACTGTAATAAATGAGCTTCGCGTTCACAAGATGAGTTCCCACATGTGTGAAAATGTTAATGTTCCCGTGACTGAATTCAATGACATAATGAATCTACAGTGGAAAATCATTCTGCATCAAGCAAAGACAGGCATAACTGTCTGCTGGGCTGTTCTTGGCAGACAGGATGTTTTGTATCTCAAGTTAGGAAAGGAAAATAATTGCAACTGAGTGTCAGAGTATGCTAACTGGGCATTAAGGGCTAGATCCCGAGGCTATTTTATTCTGCTCGTTGCTACACCTGATTGAAAAATGTTGCTTGAGAGTAAACAGAATGAGAAACCTACTTGAAGATGATTTTAAGATTCATGATAGATAGCCTTTTAACCCTGAGTCACATCAGGCATGTTCATAAGATCTTTTGTAACCAGATGTGAACAAACTCCTTCCAGTCTTTCTGCCTTTGGGACTGAAACCATCTGTAAGATAAAGACAACACACCCGTAGTGCAATCCTATGTCTGTTCACATGTTGGAACTGTTTCTCCTTAGTCGTTTCTTTCACGTGGTTCAGGTAAACGAGAAACCCCAATACTCTGTATTGTTAGTCTGATCAATTAGCTATAAATGCACAACAGACTTAATGTTTCTTAAATAGAGGACTTGCCAAACTGATTCAGAAGCCAGATGATGCCTACCTTAAAATATACGAGCTCAACTGTAATTCTTTTGCAAAGGGCTAGAGGAGGAGGGGTAGGTCTGAAATAACAAACGTGTTTGTCCTCCATGGGCACTTTTCCTCCCTACTGAAAATAATAAGGGTGGGAATTACCAGCTGCTGAATTTAGGACACCGCAAAACATACCCGTTTTTATGAGCTGAAGCACCCCGCTGTCCTGGAGAATAAGTCTCTAGCACATTTGGCAGATCTAGCTGAGCTTGATTTGGAGGTCCAGCTCACATCTACCCACACTGAGGGAGTTAGACCAGCCACAACTGAAAGAAAAAGAAAATGTAAGAGTTTGATACGGCTCCTGCGAGCACATCCACTGTGTTGTATTTGCTGCCTTGGAAAAACAACCCTACCGAATATAATCTATGCTAAAAGAATGCTTTAATTGTTGTTGAGTCAAGTAGTTTAGTGTTCTGGCATATAATTTTGTTGTTGGTCCTTGAAGTCCAGCACGTATGTGTGTTTTGAAGTTCTGACTGTGCATTGCAGGAGCATGTTCTGTAGCTTTCAAGTTCTGTGCTGCTGCTGCTTGGGCATTTTATGCAATCAGTTGATGAACTACCTTAGAGAATTAATCACATACTTTCTTTTGTCATACGGGTCATCAATCAACTTTGAAAGCTGGGCTTTAAGACATGCCTCAGAAGTAGGTAGGCTGTGCTTTTCTGATCGAGGAGAAGAAAATAGATACATTGTCAGTACTTCCACCATTCTGAGATGGCTTTGGTACCCTGCCTGTCCATTTGGACCCTGTTGTGGCTGTCAGGTGGGAGATGTGGGCTTTGTCCTTGCCAGGCTGCGACGTGCAGCAGTCGTAGATGAGGGGACCTAGAGTTCCTGGTTCTTGGCTTCTCTCTTCTGTCTTTTCATGTAAATTAACAATTATTCTAAGAAATAACCATATCCCCTCCCGCTCCACTCTGAGGGAGCACTAAGTCGGGGGGGCACCGAAACCCATCTGCTTCAAGCTGCTTTCACTGGGTCTCAGGGCTATGGACGTTGTTATGGTGCAGCAGGACTGGGGTAAGCCATCAGAGGTAAACCTGGAGCTAACGGTTTGTGCCAGCATATGGGGAAAGATCCTGGTGTTTCTACTGCTTGTTCTATAAAAGATAGCGTGGAATCATATTGAACTGCAAGAGCACAATGCTGTCAAGTGCAAATAGGGGTAACAGTACACCGAATGATGCAAACACATCATGCTGGTCAGTGATCCTCTTTGTGACATTCCACAAGGGGATAAAATAGGTGGAGGGAAAACTTCAGAGCATAAAGCTGAAGCACGTTCAGCGAGCGACATGGGCTCAAAACGGTGCGGCAGTGGGACAGGGAGCTCTAGCTATGGTCAGGTAACTATTCGGTTAAAATAAAAACACCATCTACTGGCACGCATCTTAGGTGCAGCCCTGTTCATAAATGAACAGAACTGGTCAAGTAGTTGATCTGCCCAAGACTTTCAGTTTGCACCTTGTAACAGCTGGTGCGTGTTAGTTGGTGCAGCTGAGATCACTTAGAAGTGCATTTGTTGCGTGGGTTTTTTTGTTGTTCTTTTTCGTTGTTGTTGTTTTTCCTCAAGTTCTGTTTTTATTATTCTGCCTCTCTTCTTTGGTTTACTATCACTGATGCTCTGCCATAAATCCAGAACTGTTAATTTTGACCGGGTTTGCTGCAGTTCTGAAACGACCTGCTTTGCTGCAACCTCTGTCGTGTTAGATCCCAGTCCAGCATTAAGCTCTTGGAGGGGAAAGCGCTCTTTGTGTCCGCGGGGTCTGCCTGCAGGAGGAGAAGCCGTTTCTTCTTGCAGGATTTCCTTAGATAGTCTGTGGAACTACTGTCCCGTTTCCTACATCTCTCAATGTGCCCGGTTCGCTCGGGTGCCTGTCGACCAGTTGCGGACACTCAGAGCAACCTGCCTGCTATTTGGCGTTTTACACTTCTCCTTTGTTTGGATTTCTGGGGCTGAACTGGGCTCATGGAGAGCTTTTGATGAGACAGCTTCCTTGAGGAAGGAGGCTGGAAGTAGGTCACCGCTGTTATCTGCTTCTCTCTCATTACTCGAGCGGTGTGAAGGATGGGAACGAGCGTGGGAGGGCGGCTCTCAGGGAGCCGGGGCGTAAATGCCATGCGCAGCCAGACCAGCCATGCTCCGCTCCCTGCGGAGAGAACATCCTGTAGGAGAGGGCACCATCTTCTGCTTATCAGAGCCAGCTGAGAGCTTTCTCAGGTAACACAGGCAAAATGAATAGGAAACTTTTGAAAGCAAAGACAGCTCCCTCCCAGTGTACATCCATCCCGCAGCCCCTGCTGCGGTGTGAGGAGCAGGTAACAGCCACCCTGTGGGGCTGTCCTCCGCCACCAGCTGCTGCGGGAACATCAGTTCATCCGTCCCAAAAGCTGACATCGCCCCATATCGCTACCCAAATACTGCCAAATTGTAATGGCATTTCTTCTGCAGCCAAGTATCTGATGGGATGTTTGAGCTCTTGCATTTCATTCTTCTTTGCATGCTCCTAACAGCAGGGCTTTGCTGTCCTCTACAGAGCAGAGCTCCTTTCTCTTTGTTTTGCCCCCCTTTTCCTGGATTTAGTAATCTCCTCTTTGCAGCCTATTCATGTCCCTGGAGACTTCTCATAGTCATTGACTTCTGCATTCGTGTCTTTTTGAGTTATGCCCTCTCACTAGTGATTTTGTGGCTTTATTGGATTCCTTCAACCTCATTCAGGACATTTCACCGTCTACCGAGACAGGTAGGCATGCTCTGGATCCAGATTTTTATTGGCTAATTAGGGTATAGATGATCAAGTTATTTCAAGTTGCTACATGTGTGTTTTAAGCACATCTTTTCGTATCCTAGCCAGCAATCTCACAAATTCTTGCTGCTTTAATGCAATCGCCAGCTTAAGTCAAAGGAACGTGAATTCCCTTCGGGCCCAGCCTCTGCGCCAGAGGCTACCTGCATCCTGGCGGGCGCACTTTGTCATTCAGATCATCTCCACCTGCATTGTGTAAGCAAACCGGACGGTACAAACCCCCATCCATCAATTTTACATGCTCCGTCACATAATGTCTTTCTTCCCCAGTCCCCCTCTGCTCTCCCACCACATGTAACCGGAGTGAACATGTCCTGAAATAATCCATATTACAAAGATAATTGCTTTGTTATATAAATATTACGCCCATCAGGCATCTCCCTGTGCCTGTAAAGGTAAGGTTAGCAAGACCTGAGATTGCTGGAGCCATTAATCAGTCCATTCTGGTTCTTTCCCCGTTTGAAATTGAGTGGGATGGTTAGGGGCCATTTATCAGCCTGTCCCGGACTGTAGTTATGAATAATAAATGGTCACGAGACTCGGAGTTACGGCTCAGTGAGAGAGCCTTTTGGTTTCATTGAATGAAATTGTAATTGATTTCAAGGGAGGCAGGATCAGACCCTTAATGCAATTTTGATTCACAAGTGAACTGTAATCTGATCATTAAAAAAAAAAAAAATTGTTAACATTTTTCCAGCATCATTTAGGCAGGGCAGTAGCTCCAGAGAGATGGTGATTGGGTGCTGACAATGGGCATGAGCTGGAATAGGTTGAAAATGAGATGGGAGAGAGAGAAGGAAATGGTAGAAAATCAAAAGTGTATATGATTATTTTTCAAGGCTTTGGGATTTTATCCCCTTTGTAAGGAGGATTTTTCAGGGAAAAGTTGTGAACAGTCCAGAGCAGTTCTGTGCGAGGCTGCGCGTGTTACGAATGGGCTGGAGCCTGCCACGTGGCATGTCCGTGTCCTGCACTGAGGGCATGGAGAGCACGCATCCCATTGCCTGGTGTGCGACGAGACTCGTTTCGGTCTGATCTCCTGAGATGTAAGCACACGGGGTCAGCCAGAGGCAGGTGCAGAGCTGAGGCCCAGCTCCTATCGCAACTCTGAATTTTCAGCCCTGCCAGCTGCAGTGGTCTTATCGGCAATCTGACAGCATGTGGTGGCTTTCTTTGCACTTCTACTTCTGGAAATATGTGAAAGCGTGAGAGTCTCTCCTTCCATTTATCAAAGAGTTTTTAGACCTCACCATCGCAGAGAGAAATTTCAGATCGCAGTTGGAGCTCACACCGAGGGCTTTTAAGAAAGCAAACAGTGAGAATGCAGAAAAACATGCCAAAGAACTTTCTTTTTGCTTATTATTATTATTATTCAAGGCTTCTGAACATTTGTGTTTGGCAATACTGGTTACCTAAGGTTTGATTTATGGTAAGACTTTGCCTGTGCTTGCAAGTGGCGTGGTTCAGCAGTCAAGGACTAGCAGACGTTGCAGCTCGGCCTTCTGAAAGCTGAAATCATGTGAAGAGGCACCGTGCGCCTCTGCTGAGTTCTCCTGCGTTGCGTATTGCATCAGTGCATCATACATTGCTGAACGGCTGCTGCCAGGGCGCGTGTACACCTGAAAAGGACAGAAAAATGTCTGAAACTCAGCTCTTTGGTAGGGACAGATCTCCTTTGGGCAGAGAGGCTGTACCGCCTCTCAGCAACCCCAGTGCTGCCGGCGGGCTCCTCGCTGGATTTGGAGAACCGTGAAGTCACCGGCATCGAGTTCAGCCAGAGAAAGGCCCCGTGCGAGGTGTGTGCATGGCACCGAGCTGGTGCTAGCAGGGACTGGGATGATGACATATCCCAGGGGAGCAGCTGCCTTTGTCTTGATATAACTCATGGAAGGCCTGGACATCATTCACTCTCCAGTACAGGTCTTGAAATATCGCCAGGATTCCTGTTTGTAAACAGGTCCCAACTCCTGGGTCCAGTCTTGCCGCTCTCCGAGCTATTGCCATCTGATGCGCTGCATTTTGGCTCAAAACAGAAACAGCCTAATGAAATTTCTTCTGAAAAGGAAAGCTATTGCACATGTACATTAGCTGTTTTTCATTGCCTCAAGGGGAGCCACAAATGTGAGTTGTTTCTAATTAATTGCTGGATTATGTAAAGAGTGCTCCATATAGCAAAAATGGGGAGGGATGCTTGCCACGGCAGGCAGGCTTTCGGCCCTTCCGTTGCTGAGCTTTCCCCCAGTTTGCTCTCAGTCTCAGGCAGGGCACAAGGAGCTGGGTTTGGCCCAGTGACTCCTGGTTCCAGCGGGTGGTTCAGTTTTTATAAGCAGACATTTACTTCCAGCAGTCTGGCATCTGATGGCTTATACGTGTGTAGTGCGTTGGAGGAGGTCAGGCGGTTGCAGCAGCTGTGTGGGAAGCCAAGAAAATGGTTTTCATGGATATCCCAGGTGAACCAACGCGCTCAGGTGCTGAGTTCACCCATCCTAAAGGTTCACCATCTCCACACGGTGTGAAGGCACACGGCATCCCCTGCTGAAGGGCTTGCGGCAGCGGGAGTCGCTCAGAGCTGGCTCAGGTCCATAGGGCTAAGGGCGTCTGGTATCTCTGGCAGTCCAAATCCTCCTCACGCTCCTGGAGAAGGGTACTGGGAGATGTTTGGGTCATCGTTTGTTTCTGTTTTCTTCCGGGTACAAACTGGCGTGACTGGGCTTCTGGGTACTTCCACGATGGCAATAATGTTAACTTTGATTGGGGTGAAACCTCTGCTCGGTTCTTGGGTCTGTTATATTTACATTTAAATCTCTGACCCCCTCTCAAATGATTATGGACTCAGCAGTGCCTTAACCGAGCAGTATGTTTCATGTGTAATAGCTACTTTGTATACTTTGGGCTAGCATTAAAAACTGTTCTAAATAGTATGTAGAAATCCATATGTGTCTGGGATCCTGCTCTGCTTTTCATGCAGAAAAAGAACAGGAGAAACAGCGTACATTTATTAAAGCCATATTTCTGCAGATAGCTTAACCTCTGCTTCGTAAATTGTATTTAACATCAGTATCATATTCTGTCTTAATCTGCTGTCGCATTTTAAACCCTGTTCCCGTGTTGGTCTGGAGTGGCCCATGCAAATCAGTCCAGTGGACAGAAAACAGAATGGCATTATATGGCGGCTCCTTGGTGTCTTATCCAGTTTTATGCTTTGTTGAGAGCAGAAGTCTCACAGCAACAATCCCTCAAAGGCTCAAAGCTAAAGGAACATTAATCAACAGCAAGAGTAACGGACTAAATATAATGTCCGTGGTGGAGGAAAGGGGCTTGTATCTGGTTCCTTGCACTCCGTCTGGTGCCTGGGACTTTTATCAACTAAGACTGAGGGGGAATCTTTAAAAAGAAATACTCAAGTAAGAGTGATTTATCATGTGTTTCGGAAGAGTCTGCTGGGAAAGGTGACTGGCCAAGTCCATGTTGACTAAGTAGATCAAGAATGAGTGCCACAGATATACCTCAGTTTTAAATGCCTGTTTGCTGGTCTCATTAATCTGCTAAATTACCCAGCTCAAATTGCTTATGTGTAAGCGTTACATCAAGGTACACTATTTTGTATTAGCTGCCATATAAAGAGGAAACAGCCACCGAAGGTAGGAGAGAGCAAGGGTGAGTTATAGGCTGTTAAATAAGCCAGCAACAAAGTACTTACTCATGGGGAACAAAAATTGCCAAGAAATATTCACATGGGCATCTGACAATATCTAATTTGTTCCCAGAATCACACATCATTGTTCCTGCATGCTCAAGAGAGATGCAAAAACAGCAAAGGAGAGAAACAAATATATAGACGGACACACAAATAATTAACACGCGTGCAATCATAGAGTCCAGTATCAGATCTAGAATACATTGCAGACGCAGCATAAGAAATGTTTATTATGAGCAAAGATAAAAAAAAAAACTTGACATTAGGGCTAGCTGATCACAGTTATGAATAACAATTCCTAAATCATCCATGGCAAACGCTTCTTACAAAGGAAATGAATTGTTGCAACGCAATACATCCTTGTTGTATCGATATGATTAGCTAGTTATCCATAACATGTTGTAATTTGTTTTGATTTTTAAGTGTTCTTTAGTTGCAGAGCCTTAATGAGGCTTCTCTAAATTGATTAGGAACTGCGAGATACAGCATGGTTCACAGATTATTTCAGAGAGCTGTCAAGATCCTGTGACTTTCATTTCATTGGATTTAATGATCGTTGGAAAAGGTGTGCATTACAGCCAGATACAATCACATTTGTCAGCATGATCCTTTTAAGTGCAATTCAATTAAAGTGTTATTCTCTAATTTTATTATTGCTCAAGCTGAGTGCTAATGCCGGCTACCAATAAAGCTACAGGTAGATAATGGTATACAATTTAATTTAACTAATTGGAGTTTAGTGATCTAACATGCTTTTCATATCTTAATTCTTTGAATAATCTTTGATTTTTGCATCTGCTACAATTCTTTTAATGGAAAAGGGCAACCGAAAACATCCGTTACATTTGAGATTGAATTATCTAGTAACATCTGCCTTTAACAGTGTATCAGTATGCATGCGAATTTTCCTCTATTACCTGCCACTTGCATTCATTTTCCATTGTCATTGCTTGACCTTGAAATTAATTTATCTAACTGTGCTTACATTCCTTATTAAGTTAACTGCAGCCTTGGAGTGCCAGAAACATTCTCACTGAGGGGATTCTGGCTAGATGACAAATTAAAGGGTCAGGAGCAGAGATAAACCAGTCCCTCCAACTAGACCCAGCCAATATTTTTTCCTACAATTCTGAAGAGTTGCAGATAAATAAAGTACAGATGCAAGAGCACATAGATGTGCGGGGATCAGATTATTTTATTTGCTTGTAAACTCCTAACTGCTGCTTTCCTACACCAATGTTTTGGTTGGTCTCTTACATCTGCTTTATTTTGGCACACGGGTATTAACACTTGAAAACTGGGGAGAGGCTAAATTATCTGCACTGCAAATTTACAACAGGAAATACTGTGACTGCAGCGCCTCGAGCCCTCTGAGTCAGTGAAGGTATTTTGCTGTGAATTAAGTGAACCTTAAAATATTTCACCGGGCTACAAGAAAAGCTGAGCTCCGGGAACGTGGTGCTGTCCGTTCTCCTGGAGGTGGCTGCTTTGCCTGTGTTAGCCAAGGTACGGCTGTGGTCTCTTGGTGTAGGCTGAAACATTTTGAGTTAGGCAGAGTGTTTGTTTTTATATGCAGAAAATTGAAGAAATTTAGGTCATCTCACCTTGCGCAAGGAGATACCTTTAGTCTGGACAATTTCTGATCGCTTTCTCCTTTCCACAGAGCCCTGCTACTAGTGCAGAAAAAAACAAACAAACAAACAAACAAAAAAAACCCACAACTTTCTGTATCCTTCAACTGTGCTGTCATCTTCTTTCTTTCTCTGGTAAACAAATGCATCTCTGTCTTTAATGGATTTACGACATCTGTGTGACAAAGCAAAGTGCTATCATTCTCAAGATATAGATGGCAGTAAAGGCACAGGGGAGCACAAGGAGTTGCCTAAGGCTGTACACCAAACTTGTGTGCAGGTTGTGCTGTGCGCAACAGAAAAGTGATGAAATGGGAAAGTAACCCAGGTGCCCTAATGGCCCCATCGCCAGGCTTCCCCATCAGAGATGGCAGCTGTACCAAACAGTGATTCTCCTTTTTCTGCTCTGTTGCATATGGATTCATGTTCTTCCCTTGAAGTAGCTTTTAAAAAGAAATCAAAAGCACTCACAAGCCCCATTGCTGGACGTCATGAAAGGTAGGTGGTTTTTTTGTTTTGTTTTGTTTTGTTTTTCCCAAATGTGAAGAGATCCCACTGAAAAAAAAAAAAAAAAAAAAAAAATTGTCTCATTCACTTCCATGTTCTTCAGCTATGATTTTTCTGGAAAGAACAAGCACAAACACCTTTTCCATATGTCCTTACTCAGCTGTGTGCTCAGTTTCTAGCTTGGTTATGGCACACTTTCAAAAATACACAATCCAATATCTAACATTAGTCATTTGCCTAAAACCATAGTTGATCAGATAGTTGGGAAATCACAGAGTGTCCTTCTTCCTGGTGTGAGTCATTGCCTGCACTTGACATGATCTTTCACACTTTAGATGAATTGAGTCCAGGTTTCAACAGCTGGCTTCTAGTCGTTGTGGTTTTTTGTTTGTTTTTGTTTTTTTAAAAAAAGTCTGAATATGTAATAAAAGTAGCATTGCTGTCAAAGGCAGGGTGGAGGGCTCACTTTGTATACATGCTGCCCTTTGATTTATGTGTGAGAGTGAGGGTACTGGCTGTAACCAGTGGCTCGGCATTGAAATAAGCATGAGAAAGTCCTGAGCGTTACTGAGGCTGCTAACTAGGTGCTGAGAATTCCCCGATTGTTCTCAAATATGTTCTCTTGAAGAAGTCTTGACAAGGGGTTCGTTCTGTCCCTGCTGTCTTTCAAAATCATTAAATTGTTTGCTGATGCAACAGCACCGCTCACATGCCTACAATTAATTGCCTTAATTATGGTTATGCATTGTTTGAGTTTTCCTGCTTTTCCTGCCGTGGCTGCAGAATGGCTTTGGACTCCTCAGGACACCAGAATTTGCTCGTTCCGTCATTCATGCATCGTGGCTGCTGTGCTTGATGTTGGCATTTGAACTCCTTTTGCAGCACGGATACTGACCGACAAAAGCTTCGGAACTGGCTTAGCAGCACGCCGTTTGATGATGCGCAGCTCAGCACGTCATATCACTCAACCACATCCTTAAAAATAAAAGGATCCAAGACGTATGTCTCCTTAAAAGGGCCAGGCTGGGTTCTGTATGTATAGTGTTTTTATTACATCAAATCCAATTGATGGGGTAAAAAAATAAATAAATAAAAACAAGGTTGATGGACCTTTTCTGGCTGGGAACTTAGCCTAGGAACTAAGAACTAAGCTAGGCCCACTCTGGGGTGTGCTGAACTGGACATGAAGATCCTACTGATCAGATTGACTTCTCATTCACCTGGTAGCATTCTCTTCCCTGAAGAGACTCATTTTTAAAAAGAAGTGAGTCATTTAACTACCCCAGCGGTCGCTGTTACGGCGTTTTCTACTGCATTCAAAGCGAGAGAGGTTCCATTAGATGATGCATCTTCTTTCTGTTTTCTTTGCTGCGAGTATTGCAGAGGAATCCTGCAGAAAGACTTGAATTTTGAATGTCTGTTAAGCAATGACAAACCTAGCTTTTCACCGTAATCAGCTTCTGTTCAGGTCCTTTGAAATGTGTGTAATGCAGAAATATTTCAACTGGTAACTTTACCCCCATACAAGCACAACCATAACTGTTTCTCGAACTGCAGTGTCTCTTTCTGAAATACTCGTATTTATTTTATGTAACAGTCCAGATTCATGTTCAGAGAAACTCCTGAGAAGCACAAAGATACGGTTTTTGTAAACTAAGCAGTGATACGTTCGCTCTCACTCAAACAGCTCTATTTAGATTTTCCAGCCGGGATAAATAGAGGAAATGTGTGTAGATCTAAGTACTTTGTCATGACCCAGTGAAGTGTAGTCTGTACACCAGACCTAGCAAACTGTTAAATGATGCCGTGGGTGCAGTGCTAGCAGAATTTAAGCTGAGAAGGGTTTATTTCATGTATATTACTTTTTGTTTCTTCTGTATATTTTCAGAAATGTTTTATTGCTTCTATCAATTGAGAGAGTACATAAAACTTTAATGATAAAGCAGTAAAAGAAATGATCTCCAAATATTACTGCAGATCCCCTGATAGATTTCTGTGCACTCTGCAACCTTTGTCTGAGCTAATTAAATAACAGGCAGAATAATTCTGGGGATGCTTACGGAGAGCACTGCTGTGATGCTATTTCCAGAATGGATTTTTTTCTTAAAGCTCCTCTTAGAGGAAGCAAACCCAGAGCAGTTTAACCAGGCAGATACCAATCCTACATCTACCTACAGAGATTAACGCAGTTACAGGAATAGAAATTGGTGAAGGACAAAGAATCGAGAATGCAGCACGACACCGTTAAAGCTGGGTATAAATAAATAGAAGTGGCAGTAAAACGTTTGGTGGGCTCTGGAACATCTACTTTTCTAAATCATCGTTAAAATAATCAAGACAGTATATTTTTTCAATTCAATGGGTTGTGTGTATTGTCTTGTACAACTTGTGGTTATGGAAGTTTCTGTTTTCCATCTGAGTCTTAACTAAGTTATTCAGCAGCTTTACTATTAGTGCCTTTCCAGGCTCTGAAGGCTGACGAACACGTGTTCTCGGAGCGCAGAACTTTTGGCTTCCAGTCTGGGTTTGTTACAGCAGTACAGCGAGGTCCCAACGGCTTTGGAGCTCTGGTGGGCTGAGCCCCAGTGCAGAGGGGAAAACATAACCCAAAAGGGAGAAAAAGCTTAGTTTGAAAAGTATCAAGAAAGGGGAAACAGAAGCAATGGCTGCTAAAATGGCTGCCCATTGCTGTGCTATCGGCAGAACATCCGCTGGGCAAAAATAAGATCCAGATCTCTTACTGCCCCGTGCATCCAGCACACCCAGCCTTCTGCAGTGATTCTCCACGCTGCACTTTGTCGTCCTGCTGCCCTATCGGGGGAAAAGAACCAGTGTTCATTGCCTCTGTGACTTGTGTGAATCTTGTCAACATTTGAAACGCTGCAAGGATGGGCAGGACGCTTAAATATTCCTAAGGTACACGTTCAACTGATAAGAAAATGAAATGTGTTTCCAACTAGTGTCTGACAGCACATGCCTAATGTTGGCAGTGCATTTTAACCCTCCGGCAGCACTGTAGGTATTTGCAGAAGTAAATACAAAATGCTCGCAGCTAACAAGAACATGCAATCTATAGAGGCGCTTCAGTAGCTGCATCAGAGGCAGAAGGTCAAAGTCTCATTAAATGGTCCCAGTGATCCCAGGGAGGGCGCCTGCTCTTTGCTCCTGACGCCCGCTGCCAGCGAAGGCCGGGCGGTCTGCAGTGAAACAAGCGATGGGAAGGCTTTGTCGCCGTCCTCCAGCGGCCTGTCCCTGGCTGCTGCTGCGGGTTGCTGACACAAGTACCAGGGCTCCTTGCAAGGATGCGGGCGCTGATGTCTGCTAGCGAGCAGATCAGATTCTGAGCGAGCCAAGAGGACCTGGAGGGCTTTGTAGATGAAAGCCACCGGGTTGAATCGCATTCAGAAGCAAACGGCACCATACTGAGCTCAGATGTAACCAGCTTAGCGTTGCTTACAGCTCCTGCTCCATGCTCACCGAGGCTTCCTCCGCACAGGAGGAATTGGTGGTTTCTGGGAGGGAGCGGAGGACTCGTGTGACCTGCTCTGGTGGGAGCAGAAAGCTGTTTTGGGGGACGATGTGAGTGCAGCTGGGGTGGCTCAGCTCTGGGCTGGCTCCCTGTGGGTCCTGACAGTCCTCATGGCTTGAGCTGCCTCAGCCGGCAGGCTCCGTCTGCATGGACCCTCTGAGTATGGGGAACACGAGGGACCAGCTTTGTGTGCGTCCTCGAGACTGAGAACTTGGCCAGAACTCAGATTTACCTTCCCGTGTGCGTAGGTGCTGAAGCAAGACAGCAGTTGGATTGTTATAGTGAGTATCAGTTATTTGTATTAGCCAGTAGTAGAATTAAGTGGCCAGATCATTCAGTCTTGAAACAAATTAGGATGTTGAAGTAGCTGTCCCATCTACTGGCATAGAACTTGGTGTGGACTCTGTCATTCCAAGGAAATTTCTACGCTAAAATTGGTGTTTATATTAATGCTGAGCTTTTGCCAAGGCAGGGCAAGAAAAGACATGAACACTTTCTGCATGGAGGCATTTGCTGCAGTAGAGGTGCTGATATTTTCTTGCACGTGATTCAACTTCTCTCTTGGTCTGGTGGTGACACTGCAAAGCTTCCCCGAGTCATAGACCTCTCCCTCCCAGAAGCAGTAATTCCTGAAACAAGGATACTTTGAAGTGTTTGCTGGCGGTATCCAGAGCGATGCAGGTATTTTAGGACACTGGTGGGCTGGTTCATTTGTAGGTTGCGGTGTCATATATTTTTGTTTCTATTTTTAATTACTGTGCTAGTTTGCAGAGCAGTATTTTATAATGTCAATGCCTGCTGCAACACATGCTGTATAAATCATTTAGCAGAGCCACGTACTGCTTGAGAAAGCTGCATCAGCTCCGAGCATGATGGCAAATGGTGAGCAGCGATGAGCAGAAGGGAGCTGCACCCCTGATACTCTCTCCATTTGCTTTAGTTTTCTCCACTTTTTCACTTTGTTCCAGGAATTCCCGAGGAACTCATGACAGCAGCAGCTTTTCCCCTGTCCCCTGGGAGCAGCCTGGTGCACCTGCTGCTGGCAGGGCAGGCTCCGGAAGGGCTGCAGTTTTGGCCGGAGGTCACTGGGATGAAGGAAGCCCTGTGCATGCCCTGCCGTTCCCTGCTGCTGGGGGCTGATGTGGGCTCCCTGCCTGCACAGACTTTTGCGCATAGGGCGAAGCTGCTGGCAGGGCAGAAGGTGCAGGGTCCTGGCTGGCAGCACCCCCCCAAAGCCTCTTTGCCATACCTTGGACACCGGCTAGCTTGAGGCAAGTTGTCTCCTTTTTGTCCCCAGGTTGCTACCATCAGATTCCAAGAGGTGAAATGGGATTCATCTCTGCGACACTGGGAGGGGACAGAGGTCTGGCTATCCCAGGTACCAGCAGAATTCAAAGCCCATCGTTGTGCTTTCAGGCAGCAATAGGTTACTCATTACCGCGGCTTTGAACAGCTTCCCTGTGGGTTGTGTGCATCCCAGCCACCACTGCACGCAACTGGCACCGATCAATTAGTGTCACAAGCAGTTTTAGCGAAGGGCCACGCGGGGAACGGCAGAGTGCGGAGCTGTCCTCCCGCCTGCTGTTCTCACCGGTGAGGCTGGGGGATCTGCTCTGCCTGCGCGGTGGCTGTTGGGGAGCTAATTAGCTGGGGAGATTACAGACAGCAGGGTGTAGAAGCTGCCTGATTGATCGCCTCCACAGCCCCGCGAAGGGAAGAGGTAAATGGCGCTTTCATAACCCCAGCATAAGAATTGAGAAGAGGCCAGGTTTCCTCTTCCAGAGGAAATCCCAAGGGAGCGTGAGCCCTGGGTGACCACGGCAAGCACAGGAGGAGAGCTGGCATGTGGCACACTTCAAACCCTCTGGACTTGGTCTTCTCCAGAGGGACCACCCCTTGGGCCATCGGATGCCGTTTGTCCCCATGCTGGTGCTCCAGCTGCAGCCCGTTAGCTGGTGGCATTCGCTCTCCGCAGTGCTCCTCTCTTTTTCTCCTGTCTGTAGCCTTGCTGCTCGGCCGCTTGAGGGAAGACTGGCTGAGCGCGCTTTGTGCAGTACATCTCGCCAGTCGGGAAGCAGGGGGTTCTGGCTCGTACCTAATTACTCAGGTCAGTGAAAATAATGACAAGGTTTTTCTTAGATGTGCATTCAGAGAAGTCTGCGGTTAAGATTCTATCAAAAATGAAAAACAGTGTGCAGCAAAATAATTATTTTTGTAAGGCTTTTCAGTTTTTACCGATGATGAGGGGAACAGCAGGAGTTCGCAAAGGGAATATATTTTATTGATGCCAAGGAATTATTGCATCGGTGCTAGAACTTCAGGGGCATGTAAATGCTCGGGACAGTGAAACATTGCATCGTTAGGGAAAAATCGTGCCTTTGAATGAGAGAAAATACACTTAGGTGCTGTAAGAAAGTTATTTCTGCAGCTGTTGGGGTGACTTGGAAACACGCTGCTGCTCAAGTGGGTCGTGGACAGTTCTCCTCCTTCTTTTTAGGCTATTCACCTATATCAGTGGGATACCTCTTAAAAAAAATAAAAAGATTTTTTTCACTTGCTTTAAAAAAAATGGCTGTGCCTGTTGAAGAATCTGTAGTTAAGGATGAGATTCACTGTAAAGTCATTGTCTGGAATTTGTGTTCCTCTGAAATACCCCAAGGCTTTTTGTGTCAGTGAAGAAGGGTGTTGAGTTTTCCTTTGCCATGGTGTCCCATCTCAGTGCTCCAGTCTAACATGCAAAGGCCAAAATGGGTTTCCTGATGGTTCAAAGGCAGAAACCCCAGTGCAAGCTGTGTGATGCTTATAGTCCTGGTGCCCTGCTTTGCAACCAGCAGTACAAATACTTCTTTTGAGGATAGCATTCAACACAGTGCAGGTCAGCACTGGGAACCCTGGGCCAGCCCAGGACCCAGGAGAAGCGTCGCTGTCTTTGCAGTGACCAAAAACACCCAGCTCCGGTACGCTCGTGAGCACTGCGGTGTGCCATGCAGGTACCGGGGCTGCTTCCCAAGGGCAGGGAGATCCATCGCCAAGGGGCCTTTCACATCGCCAGCTGCAGGTCTCGTTCTCCTTTTTCTCTTGCCCTCTGTGCGTTTGAAATGCATGTCTTGTTCACTTAGCTTTGCCCTCGTCCTCAGGAAGGAGAGCTGGGTTCTCTCAGAGGGAGCGGTGGGCAGTTAGGAGTCTAGATCCACTTTTACTTTCTCTTATAGCCCTTTCTGATAAGATGATGCCAGTTAAAAATGTAGTTTTTGTTTCGTCTTTAATGCTCTTTCTATGCTGGCCAAAACCTCGTTAGGCAAAAGTCTAATTGTAGCTGTAATTATCCTCACATAGCTTGCTTAATTAGAGGACCATGGTATACTCTACCACCAAAACTACTTCTGGGATGTGAGAATTGTAGTACAAATGCAAATTTTGCTGGAGTACTCACAGGACTAGAATCTTTTCGACACCAGTCCCAGCCTTGCCAGGCCCTCCCAGCGGAGCAGCTGCGGAAGAAATCCAGTACCCATAGGAAGAGGCCCTGAAGCGCTCATTCATTCATTGCTGCTCAGGTGAGCATTGCTCTGGAGTCTGGTTTTTGAACCTGCGAGAGAAAAAGCACCTGGAAGCTCTCAGAAGTGAAGCTGTGAAGGTATTTTGAGATGCTCTGCTTTCCGTAGCCTCTCCTGCTCAAGATCAGTCCAGTCCTTATACTCATCTGGTAAAGACTCCCACGCCCCCGCATTTACATTTCTGTGTTCCCTTCTGAAACAATGCGAGACTCCTTGACCTACTATTCTTAACCTTTACTGACAAAAAGATTGTAATGTAAATCGGACATTTATAACCAGCATTGGAAATCTCTTCTGTTGTGTGATTATCTGCAAAGTGTTATTACCCCCTTTTTGCACAGGAAAATACGCCTAGATTTTCATTGATCCATCTTGAATCAATGCTTTTAAAAATCTTAGACACATTTTACTTAAGAGCAAAAGCATGCATTTTATGTTTTGACATGGTATTATTGATTGGAAAGGAGAGAGCAGTGCTCTCCACCTGACTGTCTCCTCAGTTTCCTAGTCTGGCAGTGTCTGGTAGCACAACGTCCTTAATGGCTTTGCTCCTGTTTTCTCTGCTTGTTGCCTCTCCTCTTTATCTTCCCAGTCCTCAGCACGGCTCCTTTCTCAGTTTTTTAAAGTAATCAATATTTTGCTCAAGCCTCCTGCTGTTTGCTGTCACTCATATTTGGCACAGCTATAAATTATGTATGGGTCTTTCTTGGCCCATATAACATTTCTATTGCATTTGTCAATTGCTAATCAATAGCTCACTTTTCTTGTCCTCGAAGCCACACAAATGTTCTGAAGTTTTCCTGCAAACATATTTGCCCCTTACATGTAGATGAGGAGAGCGGCAAGACTTCGGCTAGGAAGCTGGCTGCTGCGGAGGTACTGATGTAACCCGGTGGAGTGCTTGAGAAGACGTTACTGTAAATTCCCTGTCCATAATGCCTTGGCTTCTGCTTCTCACTGTGGAGCTACTTCCTGCGTGTGCATCGTAAGCAGTGTTTCGGCATGGCTGTGCTTACCTGCGACCCTTTCAACCTTCACTGCACAGGATGCCCGCAGTGGTAGACTGGCTGAACTTCCAGAGCTAATGGCATCTGACATTTAAGTCAACCTTAAAGAAATCTCGGCAAACCCAGTCACTTAGAGTAATACGGCAGTGTCTCTTTAAGGAGGCATATTGACAGCCTTGGTAAAATGTCACCTTCTGGTGATGTCTCAATCGAGTGCTTGGCTCTCCCCTCCCCCAGGTTTTTGCAAGCTTTGAAACTGAGTAGTAAAACCAAAAAAAAAAAAAAAAAAAAGGAACAAATGATTCTTTTATATAAGAAGTGCGCTTTAAAAAAGTTGGATTGCTGACTATCTGAAATAAGCGATCAAGCCCTGTAGCATCAACTTCTGCTGCAGCATCTTTAATACATACACAAGTGCTGTTAGCTGAGGCAAGGAGAAAGTACCGGCGGAGTGAGGCTGCTTGAAACCATATTTTGCTTTAGGCAAAACAGTGTGCTAAAAGAGCTGAAAACAAGAAAAGCTGCCTACTGTTATCCCTGCAACATTAAACATCAAAACTCAAGCCATTTGCTACTGAAGGCTGGTCGCTTGAATAAATGCTGGAGATTTGAGTAGCTGCTGGTCACAATGGGGAGAAGAGAGAGCTTATTCCTTCAAAAACCTGACGCCTCTCGTCGCTGCAGAAGGCCAGTGGCTGCCTAAATAAATCCTCAATTAGGGCTGTTGGCTGCAGATCTTGGAGCTGCACCCGACGGAGGGATTCACCAGAGCGCTCTCCAGTTACAGCTCCGTGTGCTGCAGCATTTTGTGATCCGGAGCCCAACAGGGTTTGACCTTCAGGGCATGCTGCAGAGGTCTCTTCGCTTTGGACCAGCCGGTGCCACTTTTACTCACACTGAGTGGTGTTTTCCTCCTTAACAGGGCTGACATCTCAGCCAAACCACACCGACCCGAGTCCTGCTGTCTGGCTTTCCCAAGCTCTGCTGATGGGTTGTTAGGGGCATAATTCCCCAGACTGTGGAGTGCGCAGGGACTCGGAGCAGCTTCTTGGTGTCCAGGCTTTTGCCCGCAGGCTGGGGAGGTGCGAGGAGAGCCTGTGCAACAATAAAAGCTTGTGCAGCTCGTCTGTGCTACAGCGCCTGACTTGTGTGTGATAACAGAGTACCGGAGTTGATGGCAGGTTGGCAATTTAAATTGTGAAGTTATAGTGTTATTAATAGAATAATGAATAGTGATTTCCTAGAATGTGACTCCCTAAGGGTTAAACCTCTTTCTTGGGAACAGTTTGATGTTTTGGGATGGGCAAGCAGGGAAGGGTGGTCAAGCTGCCTTCCTTCTGCCCACTTGTAGCATGCTGTTAATTGTTATATCGTCCGTTTGGGAAGGGCTCGCAGCTCCATTTGCAGGGTACCAGAGTCACTTCCAGGTGAGCTGCGCCTCTCTGTGCACAGAAGGCCTGTGCTTGTGTGCCTCTCGCTGTACATCTGACGGGGTTTTGTCCAGTCACTGCTATCGCAGTGTGTTAGATTTCTGGACTGAACTTGAGGGAAAAAAAAAAGGAAAAAGGTGAATTCACACTGTAAGTGAAACTTCTGTGCAGTGAGAGAGATGGGAGGTGTATGTACCACGTAACAGTCACTCGGGTATGACCTGTGCTGCTTTGCTTCAGTGGCATCTCCTCTGCCCAAAGCTAAGCTGCATGGCAAGGCGGGCCGTTCTGGCAGAGCGTGGGCCTTTGGTTCAGAGCCATAGCAAAACCCCTCAGTACAGAAACCCTGCGGGGTTACGGCACTTAGCTGACATCCAGACACGCTTTTTGATTTTGCAACTTTGAACTCATCTTCTGATTCTGGGGGACCAGTTGTTTTGAACGCGTGGTGCTGAATCGCAAGGGACACCAGACAGTAGCCCTTCCTTTTTTGTCTTCTCTCCTGGCTCTGGCAAATGGGGACAGATTAACTGAAGCTGAGTGATGGGGTCACTGCCCTCGGCTATCTGCTGTGTCCCCACTGCATGGTCAACTGAGCCATTTGTGAATTAGCTGCTGAGCCACTGATTCCTACTGCACAGGGGCTTAAAGTGGGCTGAAATTGTTTATGGTTAACCTGCACGGTAGTTCAGGGGCTAAGCCATGATGCAGAAGTGCTTTGGCTGCTGCTGTAGCGAGGGTGGGACAGAGCAGGGGACAACAACTCCTCTATCCTTTTCTGTCCGGCAGCGCTGGTGCTGTCTTATTTTTGCAGTCTGAGGCAGCAGTTATTAGTTCTTACAGCTTGTGACAACTGTATTTGTCCCTGTGCAACCCGTGCTCTCTCCCTCTCCTGAGAGCTGCTGTAGTCGTTTCATTCACCCCTCTCCCCAGTGCAGCGAGGGGTTTTCACCTGCACAGGGCCTGCTGAAGCCAGGAGAAACAAGGGCGAGAGGTTTGGCCATGCAGAGTTGCAGGATGAATGAGAATTGTTTTCCTATCCAGATTTCTAACAAGGTATTTTTCCTGGTTCTATTGAAGCTCAGAGCATCCCAGCAAGATTTCTGAGTAAATATCGCTGCCATGTAATTATTTGCAACACGTGGCAGAAGGAAGGCCTAAGTTACTTTTCTCCAGCCCACCGTCCAGCTCAGCGCCTGTCCATGGGCAGAGCGCAGGGCGTGCTGTTTCGAGGACATAGCAGCCAACGTGCAGGCACCTTTCAGCCTTGATTGTTTCTCTTCATAGGATGCCTTGTAGTGCTTGGAAGTGGGGAAGAAGCATGAGCTCCTACCAGGTGTACCGCTGACTGGTTCTTTGCGTATTTTACTTTTCTAGAGTTGGTGTTTTACCCTCATATTGAACACCTCCGGTCAGAGCAGATGATTAGGAAAGCTAGCAGGGAAAGAGCACCCCTATCAAATCCTTTTCTTGCTGAGACCCAAAAAATTGCTCGTTTGAAGGCTCCTTTCCCTGAAGCCTGTGTTAGCTGGGCCTCCCTCCTGCAGTGCTGCCGAGACTCAGCTCAGTGCCCAGCAGCACGATTCCCAGCATGACTGCTGGCTGTTGAGTGGTGCAAAACCTCCCCATCAGTGAAAATCCTCCGCGGCCCTTCCAAGCCCTGCCAAGCACCAGAAGTGCTGCTCATTTCCTACGGGCTCTCGTTCTCGAGGCGCCAGTGGGAGCTGCTCGTCCCCCCTGGGGAGAGAACGGGAAGCAGGAGGCCAGGAGCCCTGCTGGCGCCCACCGCCCCAAGTCTGCGAGGGGCTGCGCTCGCGGTGCTGTAAATCATCTGGAGCGAGAGAGCTATGTTAGTTAATCCCAGATGAGGATCAGATCGCCTCACCTGCCTTCCAGTCCAGACTGTTTCCTCGGGACCGCTACACTGGCTCGGCTCCTGTTGGCTCTAATTCCACCCTTTGTTCTATTTTTGTACGGTAGGTTTTTTAATTAGTAATTCTGTTGAATTTATAACACATTGCGACTGCACGTCCCCTGAGCATAAATAGAGCACAGAGAAGAAAGGAGGCGGTGATTTAATGCCAGATCATCGTGGGCCCAATTCATAAAAATATTATACTTTTTATGTAGGAAAAGGAGCGTCCATGTAGTGTACTTGGAATTCATTGAATCTTCTTTCTTATGCATAAAAGTTGCCAACTGCTCATTACTCACTGAAGGGATTCGTAACTCAGAAGAGGGCAGAGGCAGAAGAGAAATGAGCATGGTCTACTTAATGTGTAAAATTCAAATATTGAAAAAAGAAAGAAAGAAAGTCTGGCAAGGATATAGGGTAAGTAAATCATCCCTTTAAGAAAGAAACCTCCGATAATTACCGAAGTACAAGATCCATGGCTGATAACTAGTCACAGCAAAGATATGCGCATAACCTTACTTCAGCTTTTAAACAGCACTCATGGTTATTATTGTTTGAAACAATGGCAAGTCTGTTTTCCTAACAAACTGTGTACTTCAAACAAAACTTTAATATATTTATTGGGGGAGCCGCATGCAGGAAATAGATTATTAGGGGAGAAGATGTTCTTCCATTTACGGTGATCCTGGAGCAGAGAATACAGAGAAGACGCATTAAGAAGCACTTCACATTTTTCCTTCGCTGTAACCCAACCCAGGCTTGTGCCCAGAAGAGACGGCCTCCTTTGATCATCGCAGATCCATATTGACATGTCCCATGCTATCCTTCACTCTCTAATCTCTCAGCACTGTGCACATTGAACACTTTGCTGTACACACGCTCATTACCGTACCGAACAAGAAACCACATATACTGTACCAGAAACCACAACTAGACAAAAGTCATTGGTCAAAGATCATTTACATTCCTTTTGAGTTGCTTCTGCTGCCTCCAGAGAAACTCTGATCTGTCAGGAGGATCGCGCTGCGGTTCCTTCCCAGCACGGGGCTTCCTCGTGCTTGGGTGGGGACAGGAGAGCCAAGGGGAGGGGCAGCGGCTTTACTTGGCTGCTCTTGCCTGCTTTTCAGTTGCCTTTTCTAGCTCGTTCTTGTAGAGCCTTAGAAACTTTTCTCCACTGCTTCTTCTCACCTTCTGTGGTGGGGAGAGAGCGTGGCACAGAGCGCGGGCTGCAACTCGACATGCAGAAGCCCTCGAAGCGGGCAGCGGTGCAGCTGTGTTACAAAACTCCAGGCTGTGATGCCAAGTGCTGGGCCAGTCCCTGGTGAGGTGTAGTTTAGGGGTTTTGAACCCTTAGATGGGGGTTAGCGTTGGTGTTAGACAGTGGGTAATGAAATTTAAGGATGCTGAGAGTTTGTTTTGGCATCACGGAGAGAGTTAGGCAATGGTCTGGCACCTTGATAGGGGCAGAAGGAGAAATGTCTGTATCTTTTGGTTTTGTTTGGTTTGTTGTTCTTGTTTTTAACTAACAGATGAGATTCAGAGTCTAGACTAAAAGACATAATTAGTGGAGACAGAGTCTAAGATATGCCTCTGCACTCATTTCGTGCTGGAGATCTCAAGTGAAGGGCAGGCAGCTCTACGTACACCTCGGGTTTTTAAGGGGTGCTGCTTCCAGTTGGCAAAAGGCCCTGAGCTCCAGTGCTCTTAGGTGGTATGTTTTAGAGGAACGTAGCTATCAGATCCAGGACCCCATCCTAGTTCAGATGTGGACAGTTGCTTCCTCCCAGCTAGTATTTCTCCCGCACTTGCAAACGGGTACAGCATTTTTCTTCCCTGCCGTTCCCAGCTGGTGCAAACAGTTTCTGCAACCATGAAGGAGCTGCTGAGTAGCATCCTAGAAATGACCACAGGTTAATGGAGCCCCAAGCAATTCCTGTCTATGTAAAGTTCATTGAAAAAATTGCCTGGGATAAGAAGAGCTGGCTGAACACAAGGTATTTTATTATTTTATTGGGCATCTGATCCGTATCTCACTTGCACAATTTTTGCACTGGCTTGGCCTTATTGCCCTCATTGCAATTTACTAACAACTTACACAGGTCAGAATCAGTCCATATAATTATATATCACAATTATCAGATGCTGTAAATTGGTGTTGGTCCACTGGAGTCTAATTACACCACCTAAGGAGCTGACTCATTTGTTGACTCTGTTATACAATAGACTGCAGCTAATTATCCTGTATGTATATGTATGCGTGTTGGTGTGTGTTTTCCGCCTCCCTTTATCCTCTCGTTCCCCATTGCTTCTCCAGTGTTTCCAATTACAGCAGTTATTTTGCTCCCTGTGGAAACAGTTTCCAAGAGACACTTTGGGGAGCCTGGAATTAACCGACGTTCTGGAGGCTCGATTTTGTGGCCTCGTGTTTGCTGTGATCTAGAGGTGTCAAATTGCTTACATTTTTACAAATCTAACCTTTCAACACGTGTCAGAGTCAAATTTATAGCTGGATATATGCTTGCTGTTGATTCACTCTAACGCCCCCAGTCGAGATTCTCTTTCCCTCCTGTTGGAAAAGGAACCGTTGCTGAAAAGAAACTCCAAGGAAATGGTATTTTTGTTAGAGCTGACGCAACGGTGAGACGTGGGAGCACTGGGAAACACATTTTTTCAGAAGAGGTAGGGAGGAGCCAGCCAGTGACAGCGACTGGTGGTGGCTGTGAACCAGAAGCGTCGCAGCACGTGGGGAGCGAGCGGCGCTGCTCGGCCCCTCGGAGGGGTCCGGGACGAGGCCAGGAGGCTGCAGGCGGCTCCGCGCCGCACTTTGCTGTGCTGTGTGATCCCAGCTAACCCGGCTGGTGGCTGGTAGCAAGTTTCAACTGTTACTAAATCAACCAGGGAAAGCTTCCCGGGATGGTGTTGGGTATGTGAGATGGAAGCGCCCAGATAAAAAGAGCACGCAGCGGGTATATCCAGAACCATCAGGAGTTTCCAGGAAACAGCTGACATGGGGCTCGTCTGAATTTTCAGAGCCTGGGAAATTTACCCCTAATGTATTTAAAAGTAACTAACGTTTTTCTTTGGCTCCAGGGTGCTGCGATCAGATTGCCATTTTCCCTAGCTTGTTCTGCTTTGAAGTGCACGCAGTCGTTTCATTCACTGATTGCTCTGTATTAATTGTACGCGGCTTGCTGAGTAACCGGCCCCTGGCCTTTGCAGTACTCTCGTCGCTGCAGGGATGACGCTGACCCGGTAGGTTAGCCCAAGGGTGGGCTAAGGGTGGGCGGGTGAGACAGCGGTGGTTCCGCAATGCAGGCTCGTGCACGCTGCAATGCTTCGCTCACATATTTGTGGAAAAGTTGGCTTTTCCAGGGGAGCTGGCCACAGCAAACGGCAGTAGGACCAGATTGCAGCGCGATCACTTTCAGAGGGGACTGAGGCAGAGCAGGGCACGGGGCAGGAGGGGTCTGCAGCGGGTGCAGCCTCTGGCGGCCTTGAAGGGGACATGCCAACGCAGAGGAGGCACAAACAGTGTTGAAAGAAACCTGGTGTTTAACGGGGCTCTGGGTGGCACGCTACGGCATGCCGTGTTGTTACTGACTGAAGCTGTGTCCATTGTGGTCATCTTATCTGTCCGTCCAGTCAAGGCAAACGTTGCGTATCATCTGTTAAGGCCTGGAGGAATAAGGGCCAGGAACGCCAACTTAAATCAGACTTGCTGTGTCATAACAGCTGGAGGACAGGGGGATCCTGAAGCGCTACTGTCACACGTTGTCCTGCCTGCAGGACAAAAGAAACAAGATCACCTTGTGCCACAGCTGCTTCTCGCTTCTCATTTCCATGGGCTCTGTGAGCTCCGGGGGAAGGTGAAAGCCTCAAACTCCCCCAAAGGAAAGCTAACTTCATAACCTTTTCTTTTCTGATCTCAGGATCAGAGCATCTCTGTTCCTCCAGGAAAGTTTCTCTGTGACTTACCGTGTTCAAGCTCTGACTTCACGTGGTGCAATTACGGTATTAAAAACAGGGATCTTCTGTCAGATACTGCCATTTAGGTGAGCAACTGATAAACAGATTAAAGTCGAAACTGTGGGGCAAAGTAGACTAGCAATTAAGCCATCAAAGGGAGCCTACAGCAGATTTTGTTAAAGGCCAAATCCCATGGTTTTTACCCAGGTTAAACCCGATCACTTCAACGGAGTCAATGAGGCTGTGGTTTTATCAGTGCAGCAACTGCAAGATGCGGCCCTCCGTGCAGATTGTTTACAGTCGTTATCTCTGGTTTGTCTCTAGTTTCAGCTGCTTATGCTCACTGTGTGAATTTATTAGTCACTTGTAATTTCTTCATTGATTTTTGTTAAACTGCTTCCTGGCTCATGATCTTGGCAACCTATTTCTGTTGTTTAAACAAGCTTGCTTGTCAAGCAGGTTTTCCCAATGTCACAGTTCTAGTATTAACTCTCTTTATTGAGTAATGCTGCTTCTTATCCAGGATGAGATCAGACTTCATAACAAGTGGATCAAAGCCACGAAGTTTAGATCCAAAATCAGAGCTGAATCCAAGCTCTCCTGAAATCCGAGGATGCTTGAATGGAGTTCTGGTTTGACCCTGCCATGGAGAAAGGTTCAAGCAGTAGAGTTCAGAGCTGGATTCATATTCTCATTATTGAAGCAGTTTTAATCTAGGGTTTTGATGTTGGGTCCATCTTTGATAACTAATGGCCAGACATGATGAGCTCCTAAACTGCCCAACAAAGAGGGTTAACACCTGTTGAGATGTGGCACAAGATTTCCCCAGAAATGCTCTGTTGTATTTAAAGAACGAAACTAGCTGGCAGCTGGAGAAACCTGGTCAGTTAATAGATGGAAACCTAAGAAGCAGCAAAGGGTCAAATTTTTTATCAGAGCACTTTGATTCATATTAAATGCTACACATTTCTGAACACTCTACTCAGATTTCCACTCAAATACCAAAGGGCTGTTATAGCTGTATCCATAACAAAGGCAGAATGACTGAAACCTCATGTGAGAAATGCTGTTCTTAAGATTTCCACTTGAGTTCTGCAAATGAAGTAATGCTGATTCGTTCAGATATGGCCCAAACGTTCATATTAATTTTGCAGGGTGTACACCCAGACATCTGAACCGTGGTAAAGGTTTGACCCATCACCCCAACCGACACCTAGACCAAGACATTATGGTGTGCAGCCGTACAGATCATATTGCATTTCCCAGAAGCTTTTAACTCCACAGTGTGATGAAGAGACATCTTGATGCATGAGTTTCAAATCCAAAACCTAATATATATCATCTTTATCCCCGTATTCCAAAAGAAACTCCTCAGAATGCATTTTACTCTATCGCACCTTATATTTTAGTCACAGGTGAGGAGTTGTACAATTAGGAGTCATTAGTCTGTTTTTCTTTGGAATACCAGGAATAACTGTTTTCCTGTATAAGCACACTTTTGCACTGACAAATATTTAATATGTTTCAGCCAAAAAGAAACACAGATATAACAACTGTGTAACTAGGATCATTCTGGAAAGAGCCGTGAGTTGTGCAATTGTGGCTTGGTGGTTTATATAATCTAGGAAAACTGATATAAACTTTTGAAACTGTGAAGTTTGTGTCACGCCAGAGCTTAAATGAACTCTGTTCCTGTTCACCGAGCTCAATTGCCAGTGAAAAAAGGAAGCCTCAGAAGGCTCTTCATGAAGTATTTTTTAAATATGTGTCTAATACGAAGATTTTTGAATTACAATCTTATTGCAAGCTAGTCACCTCCCCTTTTCCATCTTCAGGTTACTTTAAAAAGAACTGTACATGTCATTCCTTCCCTAGTACAGAATTGCTGTAGGGTCGTATGTTCTTGTGTGGGCCCAGGTTATGGAAACCTCATGAAGACATCACCTCCTCTTTGTAATTGGTACTTATTATGAAGAATTTCATACTGAAAAACTTTGGCAACGCTATCCTAAGTTACAAGGATTTTTTGGCAGATAAATACGGATTTCTGATGATGCAGCCAATATTTTTAGAGGCTTCCAGCTTTCACAGTGACACACGTGGTGGTCATAGTTCAACTTATATATTGGAGGGGACACAACCACCAGAAGAGTTTATGCCTAAGTATTTACCGATAGTCTTTGTAGACTTACAATAAAAGGGAATTGCTTTCAGCGTGTGTGTTGGATTGCCTGTCGTGTGTACCTTGTCCATGTCACTCAAACTTTTTCTCATCTCTAACTTGATCTAGTGACACCTATCTATTGCAGAGAGATGCCACGAAGATGCATTTCTTGTTGTAAAGATGCTCCGTTGAAAGATAATTTCCAGGGCTCAATGCATCAATACCTCCTATTGATTTCAGTGGGCTTTGCAGTGAAAGTAACACTGCAACCAATAATAATGTGAGGACCAAATGTCACATTTAGATGAAATATGCCTGTTTTTTTCTGTCTCCAGTGGGTTAGTTTCTCATTTATCAACCTGTAAAGATTACCTGCTTGACTTTACTAACAATGAGCTGTGCTGAGCACACTTGAGACAAGAGTCAGAAGTAGAAAGCTTCCAGTCTTTCCTGTTTAGTTTTAACTATCTTTCCTGGATAGTTTTTAAATTATCTTTGTGCATTCAGCATGGCTATTGCCACTTAAAATCAAAAGGAGGAAAAAATGTGTGGTGTTTAGCTAGCTGCCAGTCTCCGAGCAGTGCCATGAATTCCAGCGATGGCACATAAAGGTGACTTGGGTCTGTATTTTTGGTGCTGAGGTCAGTGCAAATGCATTAGAAGCATAAATGTGAAATAGATACTTCTGTTCTACCACGTCTCTGAAAAAGAGAAGGTGGGTTAACGTAGCCCTTTATTCTGAGGGGATGTATCTTGTGCACGTAAGATGGTTTAAGACCTGAGCATGTGTTATATGTAGTGTTCTGCAGATCCCTGAAGTTTCACACAACAGCTCTGTAGCAGTGTGTCCAACCAGGATGAGTGAAAACATCAGAACCTGCTAGAGATGTTGTCCTCGTAGCCTCCATGCGAAGTACCTGCCATTTTTCTGTGCTGCTGGTA
The DNA here is from genome assembly GCA_011076525.1 of Nettapus auritus. Classification (NCBI taxonomy): domain Eukaryota; kingdom Metazoa; phylum Chordata; class Aves; order Anseriformes; family Anatidae; genus Nettapus; species Nettapus auritus. The sequence continues at coordinate 14,820,799 of CM021775.1, forward strand.
GTACCTACCTCTGTTTTCCCAACACGTTGTAGCAAATTTCACTTCTGCCTAGTCACATCTAGACCATGTTGCCTTGCTAACTGCAGTAGAAAGTTTTAAACAAAATCTTAAAAAGATGCATGTTTATGCACAGTGCTAGATTTCAAGTACAGGAGAGAGTCGTGGAGCCAATTCATTACTAATTGTCCCTCCTGGCTGTGTCTGTTAGACTCTTGGAACCACCAACCCTACAGATCACTGTAAATACTAATCTTCTTATACTTAAGGTATCAGGTTTTCTTTGATGTTACCAAACGTGTTGACTCTTATCTTGGTTGAGTGCACAATCCAGACACTGTTATCATTAATAATGTTGTGTCTGCTGCTTCATTATGGAGCAAACAGCAAGATGCTTCTTTTCAAAACTATAGCTTTTCTGCACTTTAGTGATGATCAAACCTATTTGATTTACACCCTTTTTAATGTTCAAAATGACTCATTTACTTCCTTGAATCTAGAAACCAAGCTAAGGCACAGATCCTGATAATGTATATGTATGTGCTGCCCTTGACACTCTCGAGCCTCTTTCAACAAGTGATATGCATAATATATAGTATAGTGTTATATAATATAATAAATGCGTAGGACTGAGGCCTCATGCTCCATTTGCTTGCACTGCTGTCCTGAAGGCAACAATTTTTCAGGTAAGTATAGTCAGCTTTCAGCTCACAAAGGGTCTGAGTTTAACTGGCACGGGCAGATCCATTTAATTTGAAAGCTCTATTCATGAGGTATTTTGCCAAGTCATTAGCTTTAGGGGAGTGATTCATACAAGTAAAGGTTTTTAGGCAGAATCCAAAGAGTTAAAAATAAAAAATGCATGTACTGAATTTCCTTACATAGACGTTTAGAAGTCACTCGGTAAACTCCGCGCTCTTGTAAACATAAGGCCTGATCCTCATCTGAAGTAAATTGGCATAGAGCTGTTGACTTCGCTGCTGCCATAGCAATTAATATCAGCTGAGCAGAAGTCAGTTTTCTATACAGTGACATTTTAGTCTCTTCATGACTCATTAACTTGACCACATACTCTCCGTGAACCTGATCTAAAACCTGTATCTCAATTACTTGATCATCCTAAAGAATTGCTAATTAACTGCATGCTTAAAAAAATTGAAAGAAGAAGAGAGATATTTTGATGTTTTCCATTTGGCAGAGTATTGTGTTATGAATAATATAATATGCATTTCAAGATCTTGTTAATTTTGATGTGATAATGAATGGGAATTCCTAGTGGAATTTTTTGTCCAGAAATATGAATGGTATTAGCTCAACAGTTATATGATTAAGCAATAAGACCTGCTGAGGCAGGCACTACGCGGGGATGATTGACTGCTTTAATTGATTGACATCCAGAGGTAAAGCCAAGGGCACCAATTTACAGATCGGGTCAATTATCTGCTGGTAATGCCCACTTGGTATGTCTTATTGCTATGCTAATATTAACTGTTATTGAAACATTTTAATGAGTTTTTAATTTAAAAGTGGTAAATTTAAAAAGGGTGAACATTAAATTATTCAACTTGAAATAATGGGAACAGAAATATTCTGCTTTGCTAATGGTGATGTAGAAGTTTTGTTTTGCATACCAATACTTCCAGGGATTGGTTTTACTTGTCTCCAAGGGAAGCGGAGTTCTTCTTGGCATTTAATAAAAACCCAGCACAACATACCCGGGAATCACCTCAGCACCTCGCGGAGCCTGGGAAACAACCAAGGACTGCCACATCCAAATGTCAGATGGAAAAGCCGCCCCAGGGAGGGCACGTTTCTGTAACGATGTTAAAGGTCTGCTTACGGAGGCAGTGCTCCGTGTGACTCTGAGCAGGGACCCCTAGCAGGAAAGGAGCTGGGTGTGGGATTGTGCACATCTCTTGTAGGCACAGCAGCTCACGGCCGCTCTGCGCTCCAGGTCATCCATCAGAGCTGGCGAGGCCGAGCACGTGGTGGCACTGCAGCTCATGGCGTGCAGGAGTTGTCCTGGGCCCCAAGGGTGCACAAAGCTGCTCCCAGGGCCAGGCTTGAGAGACAGACAGACCTGCTGGTAAGGTTTCAAGGGGTGCAACAAGGGGGGGAAACAATATGGATGCTGTGCACCTGTGAGGGTGCAGCAGCAATGAGGAAGGTCTAGTGTACGATGGTTATGAGCAATCAGCTGATTCTCTAGAGCGTGGCGTCTGGCATTGACAGAGAGGTAAGATACTTAGGCTTTCATTGCAAAATAAAGAACACCAATGGCCTAGGCAGTTATTGATAGACATCAAAACTTTTTTTTTTTTATGGGAGATGGAAAAGAACAACTAAATGGGCTGTGCCCACTAGGCAGGAACTCTTTCCCTCCTACTAACCTCAAAGTTTTAGGAAGGGTTTTAGGAATGTAAATGTCAGCACGTTCACCCGATCTTCTCCAAGGAAAAGTGGTGTTAAACAGATCTAGCAGGTCCTTCAAGAAACAGTCTTAAGAGCATAAGTGCAAGTGTTTGTGCACAAAGAAAAGAGAGGAGGGATAGTAAGAAACCAGTTTAGCTAAATCACAAGGAGCTGTGGGATCGAGAACCATAGCTGTAGTGGGATAGAGTTAGAAAAAAACAGTGCACGAAATGGGATGCAAGTGGGACAGTGGTGGCCTACTACTTCCTTGTAGTTCCTCAAAGAAGCTGCAGTAGGCACGGGGCTTCTGGCCATTGAGGTGGTGTCACAGGGCTCGAGCACGGCAAATGCAGTGTCAGTCTTTAAGAAAATAGGAGGCGGGGGAATAGCAACCTGGGAAATTGTGCTGTAGATGGTTAAATTTTATTTCTCATATCAGTAACTGTAGTTACCAAATCAAATTTCAAAAATGGACTAAAGGAAAATGGATTAAAAGGAAAATGGACTAAAGGAAATCTGTCAAGAACATACAGTGCCAATGAAGTCTGGTGGCCATCTATGGCACATGCATGGAAAGAGGAGAAAGACCAAGCAATACAGCATTTTAGCAAGGCTTTTGATATCGTCCCACATATCGTTTGCCTATGAAATCTGGGAAATTGGTTGAAAAACCATAGGCAGTTGCTAGCAAAAGAAAGGTGGACTAAAACTATAGGAGGGTTTCATGGGAGTCTGCTGCAGGCCCTGTACTTTGCAGTATTTTCATTAGCTACTTGGATCTTGTAGGCTGTAGTGTCTCCAGCACTGGGGGTGTTTAAGAGGATGTCAGACAAGTATCTGTCAGGTGTGACACAGCACAGCTGATCCAGCCTTCAGGCAGGAGCGTGAACCGGGTGACCTCCGCGCTCCTTGCAGTCCCCTCGTTCTGTGCCTCGCATCAAAATATTGAAGCTAATGTGCCAGAATTTAAACGGGAATGGCCGAGACGCAGGAAAATATTCTTCTCTGCCAATTCTATTATGTGGGCTGTAACCTCTAGCAGCAGGGGGTGGGAGGGAGAGGGTTGCAGTAACGTCTTAAATCACCACTGTAAGATTCAACAGAGCTCATCTGTCAGCAAGTCTTGACAGGAGAGTCCTAAAAAAAAGAAAGGAAAAAAAAAAAAGAAAGAAACAAGACTAGCAGGTCTGCAGACTAGGTTTTTTTTTTTATTCTTGTACTTTTTTTTTCCCTTTCTCCCTCCATTTACTCTCTCTATCAGCCCCTTCCTTATTTAAGGGAAGACAAACTCAGTTATGCTTGAGTTCAAATGAAACTTTCCAACTTAGGAAGTTTCATTGAGTACCAAATGATGCCAAGCAAGCTTGCCTGTCCCTGGCTGACATAACATTGCACAACTCCCGTCTCTGGGACCCGCACAAATACCAGTTATCAATCTCGCAGGCAAGAGAAAGTTAAATGAAAGACGGGGGGAAATGTGCATGATGACAGAGTAGCTTTGATGGTGCGGGTTGCTCGGTTGTGCTAAAGGTGTAGCTGTAACATGAGACGTAAATAGCTTTTACATTATCAGGGTTTGGAGTCACTACCTCGGACTGTCTGCAAGGCACGGTGTGGGAGCCGGGAGCCGTGGTTTCCTAATGGCCTTTCTGCTCTGGTTTCCCTACCTGCCACTGGGCGGTGAACGCCCCCTCGCCCTTGTGAGCGGCTGTGCCGAATAGATGGGAACAAGCTTTGGAGAGCTACGGATTTACTCGTGCTACAAGGGTTAAAAATGTTACAGGGAGTCTTATCCAAGGCTTGAAATGCATGTTTATACAACGTACAACAAGGACCCAGAGTTACAAAAGAGCTAAATTATGCTTCTAGCACTATGCTGAGTGTGGATTGCCTAAACAAAAGCTCTAAATAGTTTCAATTCCTTAGGTATGTTTTCAAAATACCCTCTGTTAATGCTCTTGAGTTTGGAATAACTTTTATGGGCAAGGGATCAACGGTGATGTGAAGATGAATTTCACGCCCCTCTTAATCCATGCCATGAAGTTATTCAAAAGTCAGTGAAAGATCAGTTCCAGTTCAACCCACACTGATGCCCTAATCTGTGTGCTGTCATCAGGCAATAGTGAGTTTGGAACATGCCATATGGGAGCCTGGCAGATGTTGCACAAACTGCCTTTTCCTTCCTGCTTCCTGGGCTTTCGTCAGCTGTGCACTCTTTTACAGGAACGGGTAGGAATGGGATCGTATCAACCCCTCAGCCCGTGGCTGCTTTCGGATTGCTTCATTTTGCCTATTGCATGCTCACAGATCTCTGCAGCGCGTCGTTATTTTCCATAATCCAGACACACATCAGAAATCAGATTGCGGTTCCCTTTGCAACAAGTTCACTGGTAACAGCTATTGCCAGTGGCTTTGGGGATAGGTAATTTTCCCGAGACTACAAAATCCCAGCTAATGCTGCTGTTTCCTTTGGGGGTGGTTACAACAGGACCCATCAATCCTTACAGCGTTTGCATGTAATGCTGGCCACTGACTGGGGAGCGTTGTGTTGGAGCTTGCCGGACAGCACCGGTGAGCTGCCCACGCTGCGTGCCGGCCAGAGCACCCAGCGCTGTGCTGCAGGCCACGGTCAGCATGAAGCTGAGCCCCAGCTGATAAACTCTCCGTAGATTATTTGGCAGGAACGTGACTCTGCAGCTTCTGTACTAGACATGGTAGCATGAGGAAGCGCAGAGCAGATCCACGTCCACCATGGGAGGAGCGCACAGCCTTTATTACTAAAATTCCTGTTTTTTCTCCTCGTTTCTATTGTTGTCCAGGGTGTGCTGTTTTCTAGAGGTGCAACAGCTCCTTCCTAAGTGAATATTTACACACTAAGTCACAGGCTAACTTTTCTGATTCTGAATGGAAATAGACTTTCCATTTTGCAATGTCTCTAAATTAGGATCTCATCATGGTTGTTTGTTGTTTTTTTTTTGTTGTTTGTTTGTTTTTGTTGTTCCTATGCAAAAGGTTCCAAATAACTATTTTTTATAAATGTGAATGCTTGCAATGCTGCTTCTAAGTGCACATTAATGATCCAGTCTGTAGCTGAGGTTCCCAAAATACAGCACATTGTGAGAACCAGCAAAGAGCTGGTGGATTATTTAAAGGGAAGCATCAGTTTCTCTAATCACTGCTTTCAGTTTTGTAAATAGACAGGTCATTAGTAGATGCAAATCTGTACTAAAACACATAAATACTATAGATCCTGGGCTGGGCATCTTTTTTTGATGGTTAAAAAATAAGTCAAAACAGTTACGCAGTGCTTTCGGTAAACCCTTTAAAGTTCTCAAAGTTGAGCATTTTGGAACATTTTGGGCCTTGATCCTGCTGGGTGGTCCAAGAGAACAGCTTCCATGACGCCAGGTGAAACTCTGTCTGGGCAGAGTTCATTATAGTATCAGGTGATGGCACGGCACAAATAATGGTCTATCCCAGGGACAAACATTACTGGGTGATGTTACATCCCCTTTTTTATTTCCAGTTTTTATTTCCAGATGTGAATAAATGCAGAAAAGCATCGGTATAACTTTGATGGTGTGTTAGAAGGGGAGTAGTACAGCACAATGAGTCCATGTAATATATACCTCAAAATCAGATGGACAGGAGGTAATGTCACTTGCTTTTATAGGGTGGAAGGACAGTGTGTCCTACAAGAAAACAGGCAGTGCTGACTTGTGCCAAATCTCATACCGGTGTAATAGACTGATTTATTTCATTTAGCTTGATCACTGAGGAGTTTACTTTTCAGATCACTAGAGCTGTAAGAAAAAGGAGAAAATACACATCTCGCATGTATGGGCAATTTGTGCCAAACTATTCAAAAGCAATATAGGTTGTCAGCAAACAGGGCTATTTGCTGTGTGCTGGTATCTGCTGTATGTCGCATATTATCTGTAACAACTCTGCAATTCGTTCTTTCACTCTTGTTCTCTCTCTTTCATCACATTAGATTATGTAGAGGCACTTCAAGGTAAATTTTTAAAACTGTGCGGGAGATGCATGTTGGAGGAAAACTAAGAAGCAAATACCTTGAATGTTTTTTAGCACAACTCCATCTGTCACCTATTTTGACAACTTACCTGCTCATGTCACCTCTGTCTCACGCTGCTGTGTTGAGTCATATTGTGTTATCTCAGAATAACATATTTTGGAGCCGAGGCTGCCTTAAAAATGCCACATACTTAGTAATTACAAGATAGGCTTCTCCACATCAAGAATATACGGGCTGGGTTATTTCTGTTCAGCCACCTCCCTGCCCTCCTGTCTGCGTAGCGTTGTGCTGTAATGAATCCGCTCGGTGACACCGCACTTGGGGAAGCTCAAGGTCAAGAGGCTCATTTGCATCACACGCAACACCTCTTGCTGAAGTATTATTCCTCATTTCCCCCACTGATACTTCTTATTGCCAAACGACGCCTTCCAGATTGTGCACGATAACAAGTCAGCTAAGAAGGCTCAGAGATGACAGTGATATAAAATATTAATACGGCCTTATAGGAAATGATCTATAGGCTCTTATGGCAGCTGTGATTTTGTTTTGTAGTTTTCTGTATTAAAAAGACACATTCAACTTGCAATCTAGCCAATTTCAAAAGAGTGCTACCTGTAGGCTTCCTGATAATTTACGGCCACAAATTATTGTTTCTTTAAGCCATTTCTATCTCTTCTGTCACTGTGTATAGGAGGGAAGTGGGAGAGAGAGAAGTGCTAGAACCAAAGCAAAAGCAGGCAGGGAATGGAGGGAAGCTGCCAAGTACACAAAGTAAACCAGCTGGAGGAAATAAAAGGCAGTCCTCCCTCCCGACTCTCTTTTCCTAATGGGTGCTACTTAGTGTTTCTGCTTACACCTCGAGGTGTGTCACCTGAAAAAAAGGCGAGGCGGCGCGGTCTGGTAGGAGATGAGGGACAGCCTGAGGGGCCGTCGGGTGCCTCCCCGTCTCCAGGTAGCTCTGTTGGGATTTGGGGGGTGGGAGACGTAGAGGGGGGTGGCTGCAGTAGTTCACCAGCATGAGATACATTCTTAATGGCATTTTTCAGAATTGATAATTAGTCACTGAGGGGATGTGGAGCTGAATACTAATTCCAGCGGGGGTGGTTGTCATAAAGAGGACATGAAGTCCTTTTGTGCGGCGCAGGCTCTGACTCTACAACTCGTAATCAACTAAGGCAGTCTCTCTGACTCCATTCAGCTGTCGATCAGGCCATACCCATGTCCAAATGCCAGAGCTGTCTGGCCAACTTGCCTGCTCACATTCTTGAGGGAAGTGTGATACGTGAAACTCCTGGTGGAATTTGGAGCCCAAACGCTCGTTAAGTATCCCAGCGCTGGTCCCGCTGCACGCCCGCGTGGTGTTCGGGGCAGCGAGGATCTGACATCATGTTTTGAAGCTGTGCTGGGAGAAAGCGCAGATCCTGCGGAATGTTAGAGTAGGAGAAGTTTTGAGTAGCAGTCATCCCTGTCTTAAAATGCATCAGTCCCCTAAGGACTGCTCCCAGAGATGACAAAGCTGCTCTAGCTAGGTCCACAGAATAGACAGACGAACGGAGAAAGGAGCGCTCAAAAGCTTAGCTTTCATTTTGAGCCTGTAGCGTGAGCGCCCAGGCACTCCTGGCATTTAGGGATTTCCTCTCCTCTGGAGGCGCGCAGGACCCGGGCACAGGCTGCACGGCGCAGCAGCGTTGTGTAACGCGGGTGCTCCCCTTGCAGCCACCTACCTGGGCTGAGCAGGATGGCGCTCAGCACCCTGGCACACCTGGTGAGATTAGCTGGTGTCAGCACAGGCCTCTGGCAAAAGTGAAGCGTCAGACCGCATTTGTGCTTCCAGCTGTACCTGTCCTGCCAAGCTCGTGGGAGCGGCACTCGCTGCTAATAGGTTTGGGGACACCAAGTGGCAATGGAAATGTATTGACTTATTATTCATTGATGAGCTTGGCACGGACAAAGCATGCTTGTTTTAAACCGGCTCCATACGTCAGCAAGATTGTGTTGGAAGTTAAATGTGTACATGTTTCCGGGGTGGCTCCTACCATGTTGCTTGGAGCGGATGTTCCTGCGCTAAGTCTTGCGTAAAGCTATGGGAGACAGCACGGCTCCTGAGCTGAGGAGCATCGGGCTGGAAGGGCGGCTGCGCAGCAGCCACACAAACACCAGCCCAGCTCCTGTACCGTGGGGCAGGCACAGGGTGCCCCCCAAGTTTTGGGTCCTCCCAGAGGCTCACCGGCCTTTCTGTGTACCTGAAGTTCTTGTTTCCATGCCCGTGCCTGGTGGACCATGTAAAATGAGGTCTTTCAAGTGGAGTCCTGTGAAATATGACAGCTTCAGGCAAGAACAAAACCCCGTCATTTCCTTCCTGGTGCTGGGACTCGCACACCACTGAACCAACACCATGCTGCAGAGGCCCTGCGTGGCAGCAGCCGTGACGGCGCAGTCCCGCCAGCCCCAGCCGGCACAACCCAGCCTGGGCTCACTTAACCAGAGGAGGGTCAGCACCAGGATCACCGTGGGCACAGGCCGGCTCTCCTCCACTCCGTGCACACTGTGACTGCCCCACAGCCCCAACCAAGAAACCCCTCCCATCGCCGCTCACCTTCTGCTGGCAGCTCTCGGAGACTTCAGGGGTGGATGCTGCCCAAAGTTTGTCTTGGGATCAAACACCAGGTGTTGTAAAGGTCATTAATGTTTTCCGAGTAACGTTCTGTTTGCTTCTCAAAGCCTCTGCCAAGTTTCTCTGGGATGTGTTCATAAAACGCTCTGGATGTCTTGTACAATGAACGAGGCAGCAGGGTTCTGAACCAATTTGTGCTACATCAGTAGCAGCTCGGCAGAAGATGTTCTTATTACCTGGAGCTGTTCGGGTTGGCTTCCTCACCAACTGAACTCTTCACTTGGAATAAAAAAAATCTGCATTGTTTATGTTTTGGAAGTTTTGCAGGTTTTGGAGTGTTAGATTAACTGAAATATGCCTCAGCTCTTAATTTAGGTTTCACAACCTACCCCCACTGAATGCCGTCTTTACGACAAGGAGCTTGTGACGTGCATCACTCCTGGCTCGTATTCCTCTGCAATCAATTCCACCACTTCAGATACTCAGAGGAGGATGAGGGCTTACTGGCAGAACGGATGTCGCAAAAGACCTTGTTCTACTAACAGGCTATGACTGAAACAGGCCAGTTAGGAATGGTGAGGATAGCGTTTGTTTCATCCTAAGATGCGTACCAAGGGTTGATCCATTTTCCACATTACCCTGTGTAAACAGTCTTATGTAGCATTTGGTAGCCATATAGTCACTCTTCTTCACTTCCGGCAGGCTAAGGCCAATGGGAGAGAACAGTTTCAATACACAAAGCCATGTATCTTTCTGCTTCTGACCAGATGTGTGCACACGTCTGCAGCCGCTGCCCTGCTTGCTCCCCGGCCCCCTCCCTGAAGTTCTTGTCCCCGGTAACTTTCTGTCCCCGCCCCGAAGGCTTTCAGTTCAAACAAGGCAAGTTACTTGAGCAGTGCCAATGCTAGGTCCTTATTAATTCCTTATCAATTAATGGTTCATTGTGGCTGAAATGAATTAAGGAGCAGTTATAGGAGCAGTTGAGCAAGCAGACGAGAGGAGATAACAACTTGCAGCAGAGGGAAGCGGTGAGCAGACTGAGGATGGCAAGGGGCACCTCCGCAGCTGCGGCAGCTGAACCAGAAGGGATTCATAATCATAGTCTTAACTGTTACCTACTTCGTATCAACCAAGGAAAGAAGGGAATGAATTAGGTGTTTGTAGCGTGTTGTTTGTTTTCCACACACAATATTTGGAAATGAAAACCGATGTCCTTAGGGAATGTTCCTGCTAGTGCAACATACAGGGAGGCCTTTGATGTGCTTGGCTGCTGACACGGTTTTCTTCAAATAAAGCTCCAGGTTGCATTAGGCTTCCATCATCCCGGATTTTGTTGCACTGTTCTAATTAATAAATCGCTATCACGTTATCAGAAATGTATTCTACATAGTGATTATCAGCTGCAAATCATCACTTCCTAGTGACCTTGTAAGGTCACAAGGGACAAGCTGTATAGCTGCAGTCTTAGGGACCTTATTTGTCCGGCTCAATCCACTTGGCAGAATGCATTTTTGAAAGAGAGGATCTGTCTTCAGAGCAGAGAAGTAGCTACAGTAGGATCTAAGCCTAAATAATCAAGGCCAGAGCCTTAGCTAGTGTGAACAGGAGTATCAAAACAGAGGGATAAGTAGCAGATGTTACCAGCTCAACATCAGTTTTTTTGTATTACAGCTATGATAAAAACACTGACCTTATGTTAGTGGGTAACAATCAGACTGTGCGTATTGTTGTTGATTTAGTCTTTCTGCCCTTTTCTTTTGCTCCTTCTCTTCTCTCTCTCCCCTCTTCTCCTCTTCTTTTCTGTTCTCTCTGTTGAGTGACTCGATTTGAGCTCAATATCTTGGACAAGCCAGGCATTCCTGATAAACCTGTGTTACCAGCACAGTGTTAAGGCATACAACTTGAGAACAAAGGGAATGAGAAGCACATTTCTTAATATTTATTTCCTGCAGGTTTTAGAATAGACCAATATCTTGCCTAAACTTCTTTGCAAGCATTCAGGTATAATTTGGCTGAGTTGAGTACAGAGATGAGAGGGCCAGTTTCAACTACGTGAGGAAGGTATATATTGTGATGTCAGAATGAAAATAGAGCGTGCATAAAAACATAACTTGCCATTTAATGAGCATGTTAGAGGCTGTGTATTGGTTAACCTCTTGTTGCTGGACTGCTCAGAGTATTGGCTGGCAGAGGGAATGATGGAGGTGCCTTCAGTAAATGCAAAGTCTGTCTGACGTGATATTTCAAAAGAAATATAATATGTACCTTTCGGTAGGCAATAAGTCTCTCAGATTAAATCCCTGCTCCCTTTCCATTTAACCTTTCAATCCAGTTAAGGAAAAGGTAGGTTAAATAGTAAAGATGCCTTTGCCTTGGGTTAGAAGTTTTGTCCTGACGCTGGGAGACTGGGAGCAGGGCTGGAAGGGAGCTACTTGCACATGTGTGGGGTTTGGCTCCCCGCAGGTCTGCAGAGGTTGCGCTCGCTGTGTCCACTTGCCCATAGCTGCCAAGGGACGCGCGCTGAGGACAGTGTACCTCTGCAGGCTGATGGGCCTGAGAAGCACAGCCTCTGCAACAGGGTATTTTCTGTACGCAGAGAAACTGGAGTGATGGACAAAACACGGGTCAGAGGGGAACCAGCCGGAGTAAATGAGAGGTGAGGCCGAACTGGAGCAGTCAGAGGAAAGAGCCTCTATTTCAGACATGGGAGTGAATGGTTCAACTCGAAGATCAGACTCTGCAGTTGGCTTGAGCTCCATAAGGAAAATAGATTTAGTAAGGTAAAGAGGAAGAGGGCCACTGGAGGCCTAGAAGAGGTATATCAAGGCCTGTGTACTATTCAATTCCCACCTCGCGGAGGTGAGCCCTGCCCCAGTGCGTGATGGAGCTGCTTGAGCAGTTCAGTTACTCTGCAGGGGCAAAGCTACGAGAGGAAAGTGCAGATGGCAAGGCTGCCTTCACCTGCCGCTGGCTCTGAAAGTCACTCTGGTTACTCTAAAGGTAAAGATGATACAGTAAAGCTAAGGTGAAGAGACTAGCCCAGAATGGCAGGATGACGTGTGAGTGTTTCTTTCCCTGTGACATGACTTGTGGGAATGCTGTGGCAGAAACGAGGCGATCATTTGGAAGTGCCTGTCGTGCCGGTGTCCCGTGACTGTATCGGCAGTGGCTGTGGGCATTGCGGTGCTCTAACCTGCGATATTCGGCTGAAAACAGTGCAGCCGCACGCGAGGGTGCCCTCTGAGAGCTCAGGCTTTCTCCTCTGAACCTAACAGGGTGAAACCCTCTCTACGTAACCTCCGGGTTTGTTTGCACTCGTGCAGACCCACTGTTGTAGCTTGCTTATGTGCATGAGCATGTGTAATTAAATTGTACTGTTAATTGTATCACTCAAATTGTGTCTGTCTCCTACCTGATGCAGTTTGAGACTAGGATAAACCAGCTAATGTAATCAGTTATGCAGATTGTCTGAAATGCTGCACCCAGTTTACTATGCGTGGGCTTTGGAAGTTAGAATATGACATTAAGGGTAATTTCCTTAATGCACAGTTAAAATCAGCCGCTTTTATATCTGTCTTCATTGGCGTGAGTCTGACTTGGCACAGTTAGTTGTAAAGTTGCAAGAGCCACGAAATAGCTGCTAGAAGTGACAGGTTTTTCCCCCTAACTCATCATTTATGGGATCCTTACGAGTGGAGACTGTCGGAGGCCTCACGTGCCTCCTGCTCCTCAGGACCTGGTCTGCAGCTGCCTGTAAGCAGGAGTCTAAAGTGGATTGCAACCAATTCATCAGCTTCATAAACACTAGCAAGTAAAAGCTGATAAGTAAATCTCCACTTGGCAAACAGCGAAGGAAAAGACTAACAAAATTAATTGGCAGGTATTGGAGTTTCACCTACTCTTATTGACCTAAAGACGGCATCTGTTAGATGGCAGGAAAGTGAGGCTTCGGGAAAATGGAGAGTACTTGTACTCTGGGAGAACAGTGAAGCATTTGAATTTGTAATTTCAGAAAGAACTGAAATGGGTGTAGCATCATTACCGATCCCAGCCACACGGTCTGTTCCTGGCTGTGCTCTAGTGTCATCTCCAAAGGGGAGACCTTACAGAAGCTTAGGGGTGTCAGAGAAAAGCCTCTGGTCCTGCAGCTGCAGCACTACCCGCTTTTCCCTCTGCATGCACCAAGAGGTACAGATGTCATTGGCTTCCTGCTGGTGCCCCTCTGAGAGAGATCTCTGCTCTGAGCCAGGAATAGCCCCGCGGTGCTGCATGGGGAGCCGTGCTGGGGATACGGGGCCTCCAGAGCCTCCGATCTCCAGCCAGGCGCACGGAGTCTCCCATTCAGTCGTTCCACTTAATAAATATATGTTGGTGTGCGAGGCTGGGATCACACCCAGCTTGGCAGTTGTTGGGTTCTGAAGGAGAAAGGTTCCTCCGTGTTACTGCGTCGTAGCCACACAACCCGGCGGTAATGGTCCTGACGGGTCGTAGTGTGCAGTAGCATCCTACCAACCACGTCAAGCAGTGGAGAAAACATGAGAACAAAGGGTGCGTGTTAGAACTGCCCTGGAGCACATCTGAATTAATTATGCCCCTTAATTTTTTTGGATAAAAATCAGGTGCTTGTTTCATTATTTATAGCTTGGAATCAAAACATTACTATTTTATTTATGATGATGCTGATTCTGCCCAGAATTTGTTGGTTTTCTGGCTCTCGACAGCAGCTCAGAAAAACTTGACATCCTTCCATGCTTTCAGAGAACCTGGAAAGAAGTGGCTTTTCCCTAAACTGAAGCTGTAATTTAGACGTGTTTTTAAAAAAAGTTTGTCTTACTGGAGAAAAATAATATTTTAAACTTTTAGCTAATGTGAAATAAATCATAATAAATATGTGGACTGTACACATCAAAGCAGTGCAAACTATTAAGCAAGTAATTTTGAAAACCCTTCTGTACAGCAGGTAAGTTAGCGACTAAGCTAACCAGGTTATGGGAAATGTAGATTTGTTACAACGAGTACTTATCCCACAGCCAAAACAGGAGACGTACCATCATCTAAACTTCCTGAGATGATAAATAGAGGTTTAAAAGACATGATTTGCTAAACAAGTATTGTCAGCAGAATTAAATTTGCTATAGAAAGGTAGTGTATTCTCCAGTTATTTCAAGAGGGATCCGTTGCACATCATTAGCTTAAAAAATCCATCATTTATTTTCATAGTTTGCCTCTCTTTAGCATATGAAATGCAGTTTGGCAAATGGGATAACATAAGACATGTCTGTAAGCTGTAGGTAACCAACAAATTTTAAAGATGGGAAGTGTGGCCCCAATTTCGTCCCTCAGGTGATGTCCCATCAGCAAACAAAGCTGTTTGATTTTAATCAAACTAAAACTGAAATAATGTAGAGATGGGTGAGTCGGGCCCATCGGGTAGTGGTAGGAGCCAAACGGAGCAGCAAGGAGTTGATCCTTTCCAAAGTTGGTTTGGTGTTTCACAACCGCCTCTTGTTTAATCAGAATGTTTGCGTTTATTATTATTTTCACCCCTGTTTCAGTCCTCATGAATATTAATCCTTGTCTCGGCACTAACGCGAGCTGCAGGAGCTGCAGCAGCCATGGCGCAGTAATTGTGTTTGTAACTGTAAATACAATTGAGTGCCATTTCTCCACATGAGCAGGAGCTTGCACACAGAGAATCTATTACCTTGTGGAGTAATGTTTTAAGTGAATTCCAGTGTCAGCTAAATTGATAGTTAAAGGTATGAAATTCAGCACTGATGAATGGAAAAGCTTTTTTACACAACACATCATTTAACTGTGGGCCCGTCTGCCACAGCAAATTGTTCTGACCGCGGCGTAGAAGGATTCAGATTTAGGTGCTTCTATGGAAATCAGAAACACGTAATGTTATAATTAATACAACTAGTGAAAAGGATTTTGAATCTCATGTTCTAGGACGTAAATCAGCCTCTAACAAATAAAGAGCTGGATATGAAGGCAGGCAGTTTACATCTGCCCAGTAATGTGCCTTTGCATTTCTCCTGACATTGTAGGTACTGATCAGCATCAGACAACATCTACCTAATGGGACTTTGGTTCTGACACACCACTGAGCACTTCCAAAGGTGCTTCCTTACGTTGCTCACATGTGATAGCACCCATGTCTTTGGTCCCGGCTCAGAACAGCAAGCAGGAAGGTCTGCCAGCATACAGCAGCATACGATTCTTCCCCCAGCGACCCCAGCTAACTCTCCTGGCTGACAGGCTGCATTCAAGTTCGGTCTGATTACTTATTTCATAACTTTAAAATTTGAAACTGGTTTGCAAAGCGTGTTTGCATCCCCGTTTTATGTAGGCATGGTGTTATAGGCCAGCGTTTTTCAGAGAACTGGTAGGTTATGTGGTTAAACTTCTGTCCTATACAGCATCAAGCCGAGTACAGACACTTAATATATATGTAGTTTACGATAGGTTTTACAGAAAGAGTGTGTAACTAGCACCTAACTTTGGGTCAGGAGTGTGCCTTGGGAGCAAGCTGATGATTATTTCTGGTTGCTGCTTGTTGCTCACATCGTGGCGTGGTCTGAGGACACACAGACTGCAGTCACTCCTTTTGGATAGACCACTTGAGAAAACGTTCTCGTTCAGCTCACGTGACCAGACTAGAGCTAATCTGAAGTAAAACCCCTGAGATAAGCACAGCATGCAGATCAGTTCTGTGGATCTGCTACTGCTGGGCTGCACTGCTTGCTGATGGAGACCCGGCCTTCTCAGACTTGCCAGTGCACACGATGGTCATTGCCATGCCAGCCTAAGCTGTCAAAGGCAGCTTTCCTCTTCCTGCCATGGCTTTGGCATCTTTATTTTCCATACATTTGGCTTCCCTCTGCAAATCCATGAGGACTTTTTCTGAGTTTTCGGTACCATAAGCAGCATCACGATAAACATGCTTGGAATGGGTTTGGTAACTGACACAAGCTAGGAAGTCATAGCTTGATTTTCTCTACCAAAAAATTAGAAATGTAATTATCTTGATGATCTTCCATTTACCATTATCCAAATGCTCTGGAATATTAACTGGTGGCCCTCAATGGCCCACAGTGTGCTGGGGAGGTGTTACCTCCTTTTTCTGTTTCGTGCAAGCCATGTTGTAGCAAATAATTACAGCTGCTAAGAACTTAGCTGTAAGAGTGCCATGGGAGGAGGATCAGAGCCAGGTCTAAGCCGATCCCACTGGTTCCAGCTGTCCTCACCCACATCCAACCAAGAAGACAAGGATTCCTAACGGGTAGCTGAGCCTCCCTGCCCTACTGCAGCCTCTGTCAAAGGGAAGAGCGCTGCCTTTCCCAAGAAGGCAAGCCATAGCAGCACAATTTAAAGGCTTACAGCCTCAGCACTGTCAAAACCGTCAGCCCTGCGTCAAGTACCTTGAAGAGCACAGATGCTGGAAGTCCCAGGAGACAGCTGATGAAGTTGGAAGAAGCTACGTGAAGCACAGAGGGTACATTCCAAAGCTGGAAAGGGATGCTGCAGTGATTTCCAAAGAATTTGCACAGCACTCTACTGCAGGGGAGAGATAGGAGCTGAACGCTCAGAAAACCCAGCTATATCCTATAATAACAAATATAGAGCTAAAGTAAAAAGAGAAGGAGCAATATGGTTAGTATCTGATAATATATCTACCCTCTAGCCACTGCTGAAAGACATTCTAGCCCACACTAGATTTAAGATGGATGAGAAGTTTGCTGTCAAACAGGCAAGGCTTAAAAGAGTAGAGGAACTGAAGGTTTGATCTTTAACACCAGATGGAAAAGAGAAAGATGAAAGAAAAGTTAATCAGAGACTTTTCTTAAGCTCTACTGATTACTGGAAAGCTTTTGACATGGTCTGTAGTATGCAGAAGTGAGTGGTGAGCCTTGATATTAACCAGCTCACCTAACAGTTTTTTTTCCCCCTGGAGTTTAACAACTCAGTCAATAGCCTGCTGGTGAGTTATTACATTTTCCATTGCAAAACTGACAAGGTATTTCTTCTTCACGACCCTCCCAAGTGGCACTAGTGAGTGTTTCCTTTAAAAGTCAGTCTCATCCCCAGGGACACTAGCGATGGAAGAAGGTCAAGAAGAGGGGTGATGGTCTTCTGAACCGCCCAGCGAGCAGGTGCTTTGGGTCGGGTATTTAAAGCATGAGTGCCTGTTCGTAAAGGACTCAAGTTGTACGGCTAGGGCTGGGGCAGAGTATTTCTGTGAAGATTTGGTAGTATGGGTTCATTCAGAAGAACTCCTGTTCCTTCAGGCCACACTGGACACTGTCCTTGCTTACTGGACTGAAAAGGAGGAGAGAATTGCAGGGCTTTGCTGGGTCCTGAAGAGTGAGCACCCCTCAGATACGGGCTAGTCCTTTTCTAGACATTCCCCCTTCACCTCGACACGCCATGAGTACTGCTGCCAAGCCTTTCAGCAGAAGCTGTCAGCACAGACACTCGGTTCCCTGGGTGGTGGGATCTCCGAGGCACCTTTAGAACTAGAATTACCCGGAGGACTGTTGGCAGTGAGCGATTGCACCCACCAGATCAGTAGCATTCGCCACAGTCTTTCTGAGATTTAAGCTGATAGCCCAACAGATCATCTCTCCAGCCAGCCTCATGACTTACGGCACCATATAGCTGCTATTCATCTTCCCGGCTTCCTGTGAAGTAGATGATGAGAATGGTATGATCGGTAGTTTGCATCTGGGCAACGGATGCACAGAAGACTATGGGATTTGATTCAAGGTCACGCTGTCTGTGGCTCACAGCTGAACCCCTTAAACACAAGACCTTTCTACCTCATTCTTATATCTAACATCTATTAATATATTTTTCCCTTATGGTTTTAGCTGTTCTGCTGGTTCCCAACTTTGAAGCAGTTTTCTGCTCGTCCATGGCATGAATTTTTAACTCATCCATTGAAAGCATATGGGCCTTTCCTAGCAAGCAAGTGAATCTACAAGCTTGGAAAGGCATGTGAACCAGAGTTTGAATCTCAGCCAAACAATTTGTTCTGGCTTTAATCAAGATGTCTTCTTTTAACTTCAAATATCATTTTTTAAAATCCCATATCAAAACTTCTAGTGTCACACTATGAAATCGATAAATGCTACCAGTCATTCTACTCAGAAATACTTCAAAGCAGCCTGAGTGATAGCCATTATTTTATTTTTAAAAATCTTCATCAAAGTGATGCAGTTAATAAGAAGGCAAAACAAAATTAACAGCAACAAAGAAATGTGTCACTTACATTTTGAACTTGCAAAATCCCACCAATCCTGCTACTAGTCTTGCATACAAAGTCTCTCTTCTTCCATTCCTATATCGATACTTTCTAATATTTCTTTTTTTTGGTCCTCATCGTAACTAACAACCTAGTTATGCAAATGCTAGTTTTAATGCAGTCATTTGATTCACGAATATTTGATGGAATTTTGCTTCTTAAGTAAACCATTAAATCTGTGGGGCAGATTCTCCTACGTACGGTCCCATGTGAGGAACCTGTCCTGGTTCAACCATGTGCTTTAGCTGCGTGTTGAGGTCCCATCAGCTTCCGTGGCTCTATGTTTACAGCTAAGTAGGTGGTTATGGGCATTCCTGAGTAAGGGTTGTGGAGTTTTATCTTATGGCACAAATATTTCAACAGAAAACCAAGAAAAGTATTCAAGTTCCAATGTAAATAAGAGCTTTGAAATCTTGGCCATGTATTACAAGGACTGCTGTCCAGTGTTACTGTGTGCTGCAATGGCACTTCCACTTAGGTAGTAGAGGATCTAGGATTACTAAGATTTTGACGTTTCCAAATACTCCTTAACACCATTTCTCGAGTCAGTTAAAGGAATTGATGCTATGTCTATATTACAGTGGGTGGGTCTGGTTTTTGCTAGGTCTGGATCTCTGAAGTTTGTTCATGATTCCAGCAGGGAGAGGCCCACCTGGATGGAGCTTCAAGTGGAAGCATCTCACCTAGCTTTAGTTATCCACGACAGGCATCTCAGTCCATATGGACTCTCCTCACAGCCAGTAGAGCCAAATCAGCCCTTTCAGTGTGTCTGTCCTCTGGTCTGTTTCAGGCATTGCTTTTAGGATGAAATAAATCATGCTATAGACTGCCTTTTCTTGCTATTAACTGTACTAGTGTTTAGGGCTGTTACTGGTTTGCTCTCCCCTCAGGTGTTTTATTTGAGGTGCCCTGCAGCACCTCCCTGGCCTCCAAATGGTCTCTCAGAGGTCCCGTGTGCCATGGTCACAGCTCGGTGCCCAAAAGCTCAGGTCTCAGGTGCCACTGAGGCCTCTTTTTGGGGACTGCATCCCTGCTAGGGGTGACTCGGGGCTGCCCCCAGGTCAGGTAGAGCCTGTGGGGGGCCATGAGGCGTATTCAGAGCTGGCAGGTCTAGACTGAGCAAAACCTGCTAACGGGTTTTCCCGGAAAAAGATTCAGAGAAAACTGTGGCACAGTTCTTATCTTTTACATTTGAAAAGCTTGACATCAGATCTCGGCAGCTGGAGAGCTTACGCCAAGAATATCCAGCAGCTTGATCCCCAGTTCAAGGTCAGGGCTTCCACTGCACGGTATGCTAAGAAAAAAAGAAATCTGGTGAGAACTACGTTACTGTGGCAGGCGAGGCACTGCGAAAAGGCAAAGTGAGACGAGTTAGTTGGCTTTCTCCTCATGTCCCGGTGCAGGGCAGTACCTGTGTGACCGGACCTCGCTGTTCGGTATCGCCCCGGCTGTGCTGCGTCTTCCTGCGCTCCCCGCTGGCAGGGTTCAGCGGCAGAGAACAAGGTCTGCCCGGGGAACCATCAGGGGCCGGCCTCTTCCTCTTTCTTGTGCGTGCCAACGTGCCAGCAGCAAGCAGCGGGCTGGTACAGGTTTGTGACTGATACACAGGTTTATCTGTTACACACGGCTGGGGCAAGCTGCTTTGTGGGTTCCCCTGGCATCCCAGGCCTGGCCAGTGCCCGGGGCTGGTGGCCAAAGCCCCCCGGGAGTGGGGGGAAGTCTCCTTGGCCACTTCTCATGCCAGCTACCGTGCCTGGAGTGCTGGGCTCTGCCCCAGCTTCGGCACTGCCTGTGGCCTTCCGCGGCCCCAGCACCAGCCGAGATGCCCGGACACCGCCTCTCCCGGAGGCAGGGAAGCAGCGGCAGCTCCTGGGGCATTTAGCCAGGGCCTTTCGAGGCAGGGTGCCTTGGGGGGCCTGGGCAGAGGGGCTTGTGCCTTGCACCTACTGCTCCCCATCTCCTTGGCTACCCTGCACGCTTGGGGTGGCAATCCGAGCGCGGAGGAGGCATCTCAGCCACAACTAAGCTACTGTTTGCTGCCTAGCACGGTTTCGTGGACTCTTTGTTGTTTTCCTTTTCATACCTGCTAATGTGATATAGCAAGGGCTATTCTGCGCCCTGTGTGCAAAGCAAAAGGAAGCCTGGCAGGCAGCCCGGGAAGCCCTGCCACGTGTCCCAGCTGCTCGCAGCTCGCTCCGTTTCCCCAACTTCACCACCGCACGGTTTTCTCCTGCAGCTCACAGGCAACGGAGTGTTGTGGTCAAGAGCTTCCTGATGCTCTGGCGCGGAGGTGTAAACAGATAAAGTTTATTCAAGAGGGTTTCTCGTAGAGATGGACAGAGCGTGCAACCCAGTTTTTGCCCCCTGTTGATTTCCAGGACGAACGTGCCAGGCTCCTCCCTCCGCAGGTGAAGTCAGCAGACTGGCAGGGACGTTACAGACTTTCAGGGAAAGGGGGAGGAAAGTTTCTTTTTTCTTTTTCTTTCTTTTTTTTTTTTTTTTTTTTTTTTTTTTTTTTAATTCTGAGCGCCATTACCCCTCACCTCTGAACCGAGAAAGACTTTACGTGGTGTCATAATTTAGCAAATTACTTCCTCAAAGGAAGGTCAAACATTTTACCATTCGATCAATAGGAAGCGACTTACAAATCATGTGTATTGATCATTGTAATCATTCAGAGGAATGTAGGGCAGACACTAAAATCACATGCACTTAGTCTTAATTGCCCACATTAAAGCAATTATGCCCCAAAACTGTCATTGTCTAATGCTATGCACACTACCAGCATGGTAACTTTTAGCCATACATATTTGATCATAAATCAACCTCTTAGGTCTGTTGCACTAAAGACCTACAATATTGCTGTAATTATGCAAATATAACTGTGTCTTTTTTCATCAGCGTGTAAGATCATGTTGCTTTTGGGAGCCAAGTGGAGGAAAATAAGCCCCTGTATTAATGCAGCTGGTACTTAATACGAGTATTTTACAGCTGTGCTATGCGCTCATGACACAAGTACTCAAAGTGACCTGAAATTGCTAATGAACAGGGAGCCTTTGTAAAAGCAGTCACAGGTCAAGGACTTGCAGATAAAACTTGCTGAGCAGTGCGCTGATGGGAGCCTGGTGTCAGGGAGTGCTGTTTATTTGAGGCTGCTTATAAACATTATTTTACAGGCGATCATTTCAGCTGCAAGTGTCTCCGACAAATGCCAGTTTGGTAGTGCCCAAAGACATGTTTTCTGATCTCCTGAGTGTAAGGTGGGTGCCATGCTCCTTTTGTTAAGGAGGCCAATAGTAGGCTCAGGAAAGTTTGGTTGCAATTTGTTCCCACAGCCTCCACTCTGGAAAGATTGGCCAGGAATTTCCTTCTTCTAGCGTTTCGGAACAGGTCTGGAAAATTAACCATTCTTGATACGTTAGACACCTGACATTTTGCAAGCAGGAGTGTTTGAAAATTCAGTATTACCTAGCACGGGACAGCCACATTTGTTTTATGCAGAGAATGTGCACTGAAGTCTCTTGAAATAGAAGAGAGATTTTCTTCTTCAGGGGCTGAGGTCTAGACCACAAAACAGGTACAGTGGCTTTAGAAAGCGTCCCATAGCTCTGATGGGGTCAGCCCCAGGTTCTGGCAGCCTCCCCACGGCTCCTGGAGGTCTCCCCAGCAGGCATCTCCGGGTGCAGCCCAGGTCGTGGGGGGGGAAAGTAGATGAGAGGGCGAGTTGTAAGGCAAAGAGGCAGCGGAAGGAAGGAGCTTCCCCCTGCTTCCCCCAGAGCCTGTTTTTAGCTCCCAACTCCCCTCGCAAGGAGCGCAGGGTGGGCTGTGCAGAGCCGCGGGGGGGACGGGCTGCAGCGATGGCCAGGCACCTCCGCACCATTTCCTGCGCCTCTTAGCTTTACTGGAGCCCGAAATATCACATTGTTTCAGCAGGCGGTGATCAGTCAGTAGCTCTGCCAAACATTCCCGTTGCACCTTCTCCATCTTTAGCACGGTGGGCTGCTGACACGTAAGCCTGAGGGTGCTTCTGTGAAGCCCCAGAAGGTAAGGAGAGAAGCTGCCTCTGTGGCAGCGGGCTCCGGCTGAGGCACATGGACCTTCGCGGGGAGACGCGCGGGGTGCGGGTCCCCAGCCAGCTCAGCCCCCTGCTTCAGGGCAGCAGGAGCAGGGAGCGGTACGTGGAGGCTGAGGGCTGAAACAGCTCAGTCCTGGGAAGAGCTCTGCCGCCAAATCTCAGGCAAAGTGATTTCAGCGAGTTTTTGAGAACATCAGCAGTGTTTCTGATCTTCTGGGGGTCTTACCCTGTTCAAAGCAGCAGCGTGTAGGGCGTAAGGTATCTTGTTGCTCACCTGTATGCACGTGGGCGCTGAATCACAAGTAATTCAGTGGGGGCTTTTCAAGGGGGAAAGGAAGCCCTTTCTCGCAGAGCCCCCAGCCCCAAAATAGCGATTGACCGCTACTGGGAGGAGAGCGATGCGAGCTATTGCAGGGAGGAAACAGGACGTCCAATTTATGGCCTCAGAGCGCTTGCTGTGAATCCGAGCAGAGCTAGGCTGCAGCCCACCCTCGAATGAGGCCGGTCAGGGGACACGACGCAGTCCCCACACGGCCGGCTGGCGAGGGCTGCGGCGTGCCCCAGCCTCGGGAATCCCAGCACTTCCCGCGCTCGTTCGCTCGAGTAGCGATGAAGTTGTTTGGCTGGATCCTTTATGAAAGTTAAAATTGGTTTGTCATTTTCTTTTCGCTTCTCACACCTTATCTAGTTTCTACATTCTTCCCACTTCAGTAGTCAAAGTGATTGAAAGCCGAAAACTGAGCAGATCTGTCCCTGCAGCAACTTTCCTCGCGTTTCTCATTTGCCGTTGTATCAAACAGGCTCTTTGTCTCTGCAGTCCCCTGATGTTGCCTCTGTTACACGGAGATATTCTTCAGGTCATGGGGGTTAAAAGGGGGCTAAAAAGGAGATCATATTGGACTTGCTTTACACAGACATGTAGTATTAGACCCAGTGCCCAATAGAGGAAAGATATACTACTCCTATTTGATGAGCAGCAGGCCAATAAATTCATTAATCATCATTTTATGCCTCATCAAACACTTCCCAAGTTCCTCCATGGGAGTTATACAAATTAGCCACTGAAAAGGCAGTAATTTTAGTTTAGCTAGGTAAGTGCTTTTTGATTGCCTTCCTGAACAATGCTTCCCTTGACAAGCTAATAAATCAGCCCTTTCTGAATCAGAAGTGCAGCAAGTGCGAACAATAACTCCACATAGTTTCTCCGCTGATTTCAGCTGGAAGGCCTAAGAGGATGATCTGGGATCAAAGTCTCTTACTTTATTGCAGAGCAAAAGCTTTCTTTATGAAGAAGAGCTACAGAGAAATGAGGGAAGGGGGGATTTTTTAATCAATTAATGAGCAGAAAAAGTCTTGAAACAAAAAGGAGGCCTAAGCCTCCGACGGCAGGGAGGCCGAGAGGCCGGCGGGGCAGGAGCGGGCCCTGCCGCAGGTGAGGCCGGAGGCAGCCGGCGAGGGGCTGCTCCTTCTGGGCCGCAGCTGGCCGGGGTGAGTCGGAATAGGGCCGTGCTTCTGCGGCCCACCGATCCCTGGAGAGCTCCAGGTATTTGTACGTAGGCTCGGGTTTGTTGGGTGGCGTCACAGCGGGAAGCCTCGAGGCCGTGCTGTCTTATCTCTTTTTTTTCAAATTGCTGCCTTTGACAGTATCCTTTTTTTTTTTTTTTTAACTTGGCCGTAAATCATTTCACTAATCAGCTGTCACCAGCCAACATGCATACATTGGCATTCAGCCGGAGAATTTGTTTTGGAAGGCCTTTAGCAACAACCCCTCTGTTTGTATCAATAACCGGCCGCTCCGTCCCGGGGGGCACGGGTGCTGAGCGGGGTGCTGAGCCGCGGGGGTCCCGTCCCCTGTCCGCTCCCCCCCTCCGCACCCTGCCTCCGCGAACACCTCGGCCAAGCCGGGGCCGTTTCGCTGCGTTTCTCCTGGGACCCGATCCAGTTCAACGAGCGCTCCGTTTACATTTGCAGCCGGCAGGCAGGAGCGCGGGGAGGGCCGGGGCGTGCTGTAAGCAAACAGAAGGCCGAAAAATAAAACGGGCTGAGGGGGACAAAAGGTGCCGGGCCGAGACACGCCGCCCGGGAGGCGCAGGGCAGGATGCGGCCCCGCACCCGCTGCGCACCGCAGGCCTGGCCACTGCGGCCGCCCCGTCGGGCCGGGCAGGGCCGAACCGAACCGGGCAGGTCGGGGCCGAGCCGGGCAAGGCCGAACCGAGCTGGGCAGGGCCGAACCGAGCCGGGCAGGGCCGAACCGAGCCGGGCAGGGCCGAACCGAGCCGGGCAGGGCCGCGCAGCCCGTTGCGCGGGGCGCAGCGCAGGGCCGGGGCGCGCACACTGCGCCATCTGGCAGCGGCAGGGCGCTGGTTTGCGGCGAGCCTCCGAAGCTCTCGCCGTCGACTTTGTCTTTCTCTGTCAGAGGCAAGTAAAAAAGAAACAGCTGGCCTGAATTTTTAGCACCCATAATTAATTAAGAGCTTCATTCCTGGGATTTGATGATTCAATAAAGCAAGACCCTTATTCCCCTATGTGATTCCAGTGAATATCTCCTCCACTCCAAGCCTTTCGGGTCCCAAGACAGGGCAGATTAACGCTCTTTTTCTGTGGGAGAGAGGGGAAAAAATGCCTCAAGATTGCATCCGAGGCTCGCACAAAAGGTAAATTCAGAACCGCCACTTGTCCTCCGCAAAGGCTCCTTATCCTGCGCTATTGATGCATTTGTGCCAGGTTTTAAAGGAACCGGAGGGGGGATGAGGAATTACCATATTGCTCCTTTGGAAAAACAGCCGGTTCTGGTTTTGGTAACACTTGTTCCGCCGCCAGCCCCAGATGTCCTTGCTAAGAATAAGCCGGGCAGGTCGCGGGACGAGGGGGCTGGGGGTGGCCGGGCCGGGCCGCGCTCCCCTTCCCCGCTGCTGCCCCCCCGGCGTGTGGCAGGGGAAGGGGCCGGGGGGCAGTTCCTGCACTTTTCGCTCCTGCCAAACTCCGTCGTTTCTTTTTTTCTTCGTTATTATTTTTTTCCCGTCGCCTCCTTTAAACTTGCTGACCGCATGCTTTCCCCCGGCGTGGCGGCGGAGGGGCTTTCGCCTCGTTTCCAGGCGCGACGAGGGGAGATGCAGCTCACATCCCCCGACCGGCCGCGGGGGGAGAAGCCCCTTAAACCCCCTAAAAAAAAAAACCCTTAAACCCCGTGAAGGCGGCCGCTCAGCGCAGTGCGGGACCCCGCAGTTTCAAAGCGGGCCCGCGGCAAAGCAGCGCCGGCGGGGGGGATGTAAACACGGCCCGGGCCGGGGGGGCCGCAATTAGGATTTGGTTGGGTTCGAAGCGTGAAAGAGGAAGCAGCGGGGCTGCGCCGGGCTCCCCGCCTCGCCCGCCCTCCGCCGTTGAGAAGCGGGGACAGAGCTAAGGGGGGGTCCCGCCGCCCCCCAACATCCCCCCACTCAATCCCTGCCGGGCTCGGCCCTATTTCCCCCGGGGCTCGGGGCCGTTTTTCCGTGGACGGCTCCGGCCGGCCTCGACGGGACCCCGGGGGCATCGCGCCCGGCTTTGGGACACCCTACGGGGGGACTTTACCGGGAACCCCCCATGCCGGGCACCCCACGCGTGGGGCCGCGCCGAGCCCATCCGTGCGGCACCCACCCTGCCCCTTCTGCTCCGGGGGGGGACACCGGCTCCCCGCAAACCGCTGCCACCCGCGCCGGGGCGAAGCTCGCCGGCGGGCAGGGAGCGGAGCCGAGCCCGGGACCCTTCCCACCTGCGGCACCTGCAGCCGGGGGGGGGCGGCCCTCAGCACCCCCCCGCCGGCCTCGCTCCCCCTTCGGCCTCCCCCGGCCCGCTCCGCAGCGGCACCGAAACGCGCCCGGCCGCGGCTACCTCCGAGGAACCTTTTAATTGGCGGCAGGCGGTATTTTTATTTTAAGAGTAGCCTCAATTTTCGGGGGGGTTTGGAGCAACAAATTCCCGCAGCAGAAGGGGAAAGGGCGGGCGCTGCCCCCTCGCCGTGCTCCGATAGGAAATGAGCGATCCCGGGGACATCGCGGGCACGGGGGCGCCGGGCGCGCCGTCCAGCTCCCGCCGCGGGGGGAACGGGTGCAGAGCAAAACGGTGGGGTGAGATCGATGGGGCCGTGATAACAGTGACGGGCCGAGATCGGCGACGGGCTACGACCTAAAGGGAACGGTTCATTCCCGTAGGAATTGATACGTCAAACGAAAAAACGCACCGAGACGGCCCGTAGACCTGAAAACAGCCCCGCTTGGAAGGAGCAGGGCTCTGCACCCAGCCGGGCTCCTGAGCTGCTTCGCGAGGTGCCTTTTTTCGGGGAGAGGCAGATCAGCTGGGAAAAGGCAGAACGACAATTTGAAAAAATAAAAATTAAAATTAAAAAAAAAAAAAAAAAAATCAACCGTCCCTCGTTAGATGAATAATTAAAACCTCTTTATTTAGACGCAGCCGCTTGGCTGCGGGACCTGTTGTGTGCCCGGGGCCCCGCGGGCTCCCTGCGGCGAAGGGCGCTCGGGGCTCCCCGGCACCGCTCCGCAGCCCCTGCCCCTGCCCCTCCCGGCACAAACCTCGCCCCGTTTTAGGCCAGGCGGGTGAGCCCGGCAGAGCTCAGTCCTGCGCCCAAAACGCGCCTTCCCGCAGCTTTCCCCGGCTGTAAAGAAAAGATCCGACCGAGGAATTGGAGCGTGGTTTCTTTTTTCTTTCTTTCTTTTTTTTTTTTTTTTT